>JAWPHD010002222.1:0-268266 GCA_037043455.1 Cyrtodaria siliqua
CTTCAAATTTCCATATCTCGGTCAATGCTTGTTCGATTTGCACAAAATATGCATTTTTGAGCGTGATATATATAGCTGAGAATATGAAAACTTTACATTTAAAAATTATGAACTTAGTGTGGTTCTCTTTAAGGTTGCATTGCACCATTGCGTTTGTGCTTCCGTGGTGTATAGTCAAATAGTGCCTAATAAAAACCGTTTCCCTGCCTTACTAGTTATACAAAATGCATACTTTTGATTGCTTTTTGTTATTATTACCTATAATTCAGCCAAATGATGTATTGTGAACATTGATTAGTGTTTGTTTGCGATATTGAATTATAATTGACATATAGACAGTAAAGCGAAAGTAGAAATGGGGTAAATCTATCTGTGACGTGTCAAAATAGAACGTGACATTCAACAGATTGGCTTGTTCATACATGATACATGACCCCCTGTTTTTATAGCATTTTTATACTGGCAGACGCTCGATCGTTTGATTGATATGTGTTTTAAAATTTTCTACGGAGAAAAATGCGCATTTTTTATCTCTCGATATACATTCGTCCTATATAAAACAAAGAAGGAAAATCAATGGTGCAATGTAACCTCAATACTTTGTTTGATGATATAACTGTCTTCTTTGTATCAAATTAATGTCATTGAAGCTTACAAGTTCACTGAAACTAACTGTAAGTGTTGTTGTTGCCCACATGGTTCAAATTAAGACCATTAAAGCGTGCAGGCTGAGTGCAATGATTGACCGACATGTTGCAACTGGTGCTGATATAATTGTATCAAATTAATGTCATTGAAGCATGCAGGTTGGTTGAGAACTTGCTGTTGCTCACATGATGCCTATTATTATTGTTGTTGAAGCATTGCATGTTGAGGGGTCAGTTGTGGTTGTTCAGAGGTCAATGTAACTACATATGATTGTTTATTTATCACTGTTTACAATATTCCAAACACAAGAATAATCATGTCTTAATCTTGCTGTAAATGCAAAAAAAAATATCCTGTAATCATTCAAAACAAACAAGATGTCTGTCGGTTCACGCCGAAATTACTGGTCTCACGGAATCTCGTGCGACTTCTCCGGGGTATAGCGAGATTTCGTAAAGTTTTTCCACATCAAAGAACGAGTTCTACATGTATATCTGTGGTATATATGTCTATGCTTTTGGTGTCTATGCTTTTGGTATCTGAGTTAAGGACACAATGAACAAGAGCTGTCGGAGAACAGCGCAGCTCGACTATTCGATTTTTCAGAGAATAATAAATTATATAGGTAGTATATACCATCAGAAAACAAGGCTAAAACAATGTGGGGTGGGGTTGGGGGCGTAAAAAAAAATAAATAAAAAAAATCAAGTTTTGAGTGGGGGTAGGGGGTGGGGGTGGGGGAGAGGTGGTGGTGGGGGAGTGGGGGTGGGGGGTGGGGTTAGGGCAATATATATATGTGTAAGAAGCTATGTAAGAATTCACCAAAACAACAACAAAATATGTAAAAACAAAATAATTAAAAATCAAGTTTTGAGAGAGGATGGGGGAGATGCGGGGGCTGGGGAGGGCAACATATATGCGTAAAAAGCTATGTAAGAATTGACCAAAACAACACAGAAATATGTAAAAATAAAAAAATAAATAAACAAATTTATCGAGTTTTGAGTGGAGGAAGTGGGGTAGTAGGGGGTGGGGGTGGGGGGCAACATATATTTGTAAGAAGCTAAGTGTAAGAATTTACCAAAACAACACTGATATATGTAAAAAACAATAAACATTAAATAAAAATATTCCATTTCGAGCGTGGGGGTGGGGTGGGGGAGGGGGCAACATAGCTATGTGTAAAATTGTCCAAAACAACACAGAAATATGTAAAAAAAAAAATAAAAAAAAGAAGTTTTGTGTGTATGTGCGAGGGGGTGGGGGTGAGAGGCACTGGATGGGTGGGGAGAGAGCAACATATATGTGTAAGAAGCTATGTGTAAGATTCTACTTTCGATTGTGTGGTGGGGGTGGGTGGGGGGAGAGGCAGGGGGGCAGGGGGAGGGGGCAACATGTGTAAGAATTGACAAAAGCAACACAAAAATATGTAAAAAACAATAAATAAAACAGTTTCAAGTGGGGGGTGGGGGGGGGGGGTGAGAGGCTGGGGGGGGGAGGTGGGCAACATATATGTGTAAGAATCGACCCAAACAACAGAGAAAAAAAAAGAGTGTGGAGTGGGCTGGGAGGGGGGAGTAGTGGGGGCTGTGTGGGGTGGGGAGGGAGCCCATGCCAATATGAGTAAAGTAAGATGAATAATGCTATAAGAAATCCCAAACAAAATTTATAGATGTATACATGTTTACATGCAAACCTAGATCTGCCTTTATTGCACATTTTATGGCCCATCACAATTTGGGTTCCATGGGAGCACAGAATTTGCAGGACAAAATTACTTACCCAACCCTTTACAACATACTATAAGGAAACCAATTCCAAAATTTAGTTCAGCTAGGACAAGAAATGTAAGAGATATAGACCTGAAAACACAGCTTACACGTAACATTTGATGTGAAACAGACACATTTTAAGGGCTATCATAATTTGGGTTCCATGGGAGCCCAGGAGTTACAGGAACCAAAATTACTTTAGCAGCCCTTAAGATAATGCTATAAGGAAGCTAATGGCCAAATCTGATTGTGCTAGGGTAAGAATTGTAAGAGATATAGACTTGTAAACACAGCTTACACGCAAAATTTTATGTGAAATGGGACACATTTTATGGGCTATCATAATTTGGATTCCATGGGAGCCCATAGGTTACAGGAACCAAAATTGTTTAGGCAGCCCTTAAGATAATGCTATAAGGAAGCCCATGGCCAACTTTGGTTGTGCTAGGATAAGAAATATAAGAGATATAAATTTGTAAACACAGCTTACACGCAAACCTTGATGTGGGACACCGACACCGACGCCGACCCCGGGGTGATTACATAAGCTCTCTTATTCTTTGAATAGTCGAGCTAAAAACGAATATTAAACAAAGTGCCAAAAGTAGGTGAAGGTAATTCATATTAACTTACTTTTCTTTGGAACTATAGCAGGTTTTCGAACTTGTCCAAGCTTTTATTGATATTAACAATCCGTTAAAGTTTGGTAAAGATCGGATGGAAAAAGGCCCTATCGTCTTGAGGCAAAAAACGCATTATTTATAATTTTTAACTAAATCAACGGCCGTAACACCGGTGTTACTGGTCCAATCTGGCTAGTTTTCGAACTTGTCCGAGCTTTCATTGATATTAACAATCTGGTAAAGTTTAGTAAAGATCTGATGGAAAAAGAAAGCCCTATCGTCTTAATGAGGCAAAATATAGCAGCTTTAACTAAATCAAGGGCCACAACTCAGGTGTTCCTGGTACGATCAGGCTGGTTTTCGAACTTGTCAGACCTTTATTGATATTAACAACCTGGTACAGTTTGGTAAAGATCGGGTGAAAAATGAAGTCTTTATTGTCTTAACGAGGCAAAAGTTAACGACAGACGACGGACAACTCGCCATCCCATTAAAGATTCTGTCAGTGCAGACGAAACTTGTATTTTTAAATCAGTGATGTGTTAGTCCTGTACTATATGAAGGAAAGTTTTGGGATTAGTGTGAAATGGGAAAACGGGTAGGGTAGTTTTTGTTTTCTTGCAATTAACCCATCAAATGTGAATTTTTCTCCAAAAGCATTAAAGATTGCATTTCATTGTGTTTGTCAACAAATGTTGCTGAACCCTGAAATCATGTGCAATCTGAAATAATACAAGATACACGAGAACGTCGAAAACAGTCAGGATATTTGTGCAAATATATGGGAAGGAATGCATGTGAGCATGGTTCGACGAATTTATAAGAACTTGAATTTGCAAACTAAACCAGAATAAAGGCAAGATGTATAGATATTCTAGTATTACTTATACACGACAGAGCGGTTAAATCATCTGTCTTGTGATCAAAGAGCTGTGGGTTCGAATCCCATTCAGATTCTTGATATTCCTCCAAGAAAGGTATTATTAACGGCTTTAAAAATACACTCCCAATACATTCAATATGCACGTATGGTGATTAAATATAGTTTATTCTCTAAATGAATGTGTAAAAACCAGTTTATGTATAGAGTGTAAAAAGAAAGCATGTGGTTTGTTAAGAAATAAAATGTGTACCGTGTTTTCTAAGATTCACATCCTATATCTCTTTTACTTTTCAAAACAGCGAATAGTTTTCATATTTCAAGTATGACACTTCTGGACATGCGAAACTTGATCTCCGGCGTGACAGTGGAAGTGCGTTAGCCCCATGACCATAAAGGCACATTGTGACATTTTTATAATGCTATGTCACGTGATGCAGCATCCCTGCCAATACTATATTAATGAGACTCAGTGACAAACTGTCCCCCATATTGGTAAACTAAAGAGACAAACTGTCCCCCAAATTTGAATAACTGGTAAACACTGGAATTCTCATTTAATGAGGCCCTCCCAGTGGGGGTCCACGTTCCCTTGTTCCTTGAAAATATAACACAATGTTCCCTTGTTCCCCAAACATATTTTGATTTGTTCCAAAAACATATTAAATTTTGTCCAATGTTCCCTAAAAATATTACCAATAACAGACAATGTTCCCCAATATAAATGGCCATGTTCCCTTGTTCCACAAAACCTCTGGGAGACTCTCTTTAATGAATTATGTATCAACTGCAAAGAAAAATTGTGACATTTTTATAATGCTATGTCACGTGATGAAGCAGTCCTGCCAATACTATATTAATGAGATATATACAAAAACATGATCGAGGCATATACTTTAAAAACATCTACATGGTATTTCACTAGAATAAAATAAGTTCAGAACTTTGAACGTTAAAAATAAAAATCCTTCAAGCAGTTTCAGCTTTAATTTTTCTCTAACTCTATGTACGCTATGAGTCACATGTCGGCCATTTTTAATATTTGTCGACAACAAAAAACACACTCAATATAGGCCAATCCAAAGAACATGTATATCTGATTATGACCCATGTGACCACAAAGTTTCTCCTTAAAGCTCTGGATGCCCCCGGCCTGATGTATATACATTTAGAGCTACACTTGGTGACAATTTGTTCGGAGTATTTAACGTTTGAGGGACTAAGTGGCAAACTGTCCCCCAATATTGGTGAACAAAGAGACAAACTGTCCCCCAAATTTGAATAACTGGTACACACTGGAATTCTCATTTAATGAGGCCCTCCCAGTGGGGGTCATGTTCCCTTGTTCCCTGATTTTTTTTCCAATGTCCCATTGTTCCCCAAACATTTTGCTAAACTGTTCTTCCAACATTTTTCCAATGTTCCCTTACCAATAATAGACAATGTTCCATTGTTCCCCAAACATATTTTGCTTTGTTCCCCAAAACTATATGTCCAAGGTACCCTAAACATATTACCAATAACAGACAATGTTCCCTTGTTCCCCTAATATAAAGGCCATGTTCCCCCAATATAAATGGCCATATTCCCTTGTTCCACAAAATCCCTGGGAGACCCTCTTTAATGAATTATGTATCAACTGTAAAGAAAAATTGTGACATCTTTAAATGCTATGTCACGTGATGAAGCAGTCCTGCCAATACTATATTAATGAGATATATACATAAACATGATAGAGGCATATATATACTTTAGAAACATCTACATGATATTTCACTAGAATAAAATAAGTTCAGAACCATTTGAACGTTAAAAATAAAAATCCTTTAAGCGGTTTCAGCTTTAATTTTCCTATAACTCTATGTACACTTTGAGTCACATGGTGGCCATTTTTAATATTTGACAACAACAAAAAACAAACTCAATATAGGCCAACCCAACGAATATGTATATCTGATTATGACCCAATTAACCACAAAGCTTCTCCATATAGCTCTGGATGTCCCCGGCCTGATGTATACACATGTAGAGCTACACTTGGTGACAATTTGTTCGGAGTATTTAACGTTTGGGGGACTAAGTGGCAAACTGTCCCCCAATATTGGTGAACAAAGAGACAAACTGTCCCCCAAATTTGAATAACTGGTACACACTGGAATTCTCATTTAATGAGGCCCTCCCAGTTGGGGTCCATGTTCCCTTGTTCCCTTAAAATATTTTCCAATGTTCCATTGTTGCCCAAAATATTTTGCTAAATTGTTCTCCTAAAATATTTTTCAATGTTCCCTTGATCCCCAAAAATATTATCAATAAGAGACAATGTTCTATTGTTCCCCAAACATATTTTGCTTTGTTCCCCAAAACTATTTGTCCAATAACAGACAATGTTCCATTGTTCCCCCAATATAAATGGCCATGTTCCCTTGTTCCATAAAACCCCTGGGAGACCCTCTTTAATGAATTATGTATCAACTGTAATGAAAAATTGTGACATCTTTACAATGCTATGTCACGTGATGAAGCAGTCCTGCCAGTCCTATATTAATGAGATATATACATAAACATGATAGAGGCATATACTTTAGAAACATCTACATGATATTTCACTAGAATAAAATAAGTTCAGAACTGTATTAACATAAAAAGTAAGAAACCTTCAAGCGGTTTGAGCTTTAATTTTCCTATATAACTCTATGTAAACTTTGAGTTGTGTAGTTGCCATTTTTAATATTTGACGACAGCAAAAACAAACTCGATATAGGTCAACCCAAAGAACATGTATATTTGATATTAATTTATGTTGGTGGGTACATTGACCACAAAGCTTCTTCATCAAGCTCAGTATGTCCCCGGCCTGATGTACAGAAATGTAGAGCTACAATTGGTGACAATTTGTTTAGAGTACTTAACGTTTGGGGGACTAAGTGACAAACGGTCACCCATATTGGTGAACAAAAATACAAACTGTCCCCCAAATTTGAACAACTGGTACAAACTGGCATTCTCATTTAATGAGGTCCTCCCAGTGGGGGTCCATGTTCCCTTGTTCCCTGAAAATATGACACAATGTTCCCTTGTTCCCCAAACATATTTTGCTTTGTTCCCCAAATATATTTTGCTTTGTTCCCAAAAACATGATCAATAACAGACAATGTTCCCTTGTTCCCCCAATATAAATGGCCATGTTCCCTTGTTCCAAAAACCTGGGAGACCCTCTTTAATGAATTATATATCAACTGTAAAGAAAAATTGTGACATTTTTATAATGCTATGCCACGTGATGAAGCAGTCCTGCCAATACTATATTAATGAGATATATACATAAACATGATAGAGGCATATATATATACTTTAGAAACATCTACATGATATTTCACTAGAATAAAATAAGTTCAAAACCATTTGAACGCTAAAATTAAAAATCCTTCAAGCGGTTTGAGCTTTAATTTTTCTCTAACTCTATGTAAGCCTTGAGTCACATGGTGGCCATTTTTAATATTTGAAAACAAAAAAATAACTCTATATTGGCCAACCCAAAGAACATGTATATCTGATTATGTTGGTGGGTGAAATATACCCAATTGACCACAAAGCTTCTCCATAAAGCTCTGGATGCCCCCCGGCCTGATGTATATACATGTAGAGCTACAATTGATAACAATTTGTTCAGAGTACTTAACGTTTGGGGGACTAAGTGATAAACTGTCCCCCGTATTGGTGAACAAAGAGACAAACTGTCCCCCAAATTGTATAACTGGTACACACTGGAATTATCATTAAATGAGGCCCTCCCACTGAACCGTTTGAACGTTACAAATAAAAATAACAATCCTTTATCCATTTCGACCAATCAAACCAGTACTATACCTCCTCCGACAAACAATAGCATGTACAACAGTATAATAAAGCATGTGCAACTGTATTATAATATAACCTATTTTCAATATACTCCGACATCAACAACAGGGTGGAGATATCTTGCGTCATGTTAATTGACCAGAAAGCTTCCAGAGCTGTAGATTAGCCGAGTTTTTGAGTATTTTACTCATACTTTGTTTTACAAAACCCCTCATTTTTGTAAAATTGTGAGTATCATGTTATCATCAACTTACGACTCATACTCATAACTTTTAAAAATCATGAGTTTTATAATTGTCCTGTGGAACAGTTTATTCCATATTTAGTTCCAAGCATGTGTCTAATATATACTCAATTGCAAAAGAAACTGGACACTTTGAAAAATTTACTTTTCACCCGATCCTCTTCATCAAGCGACAGTCCCTTAATGATTGGACCTATTGAAAAACAAATGACAATATGAGATTGGCAATGGAATGTTAAAAACTTTGGTACCAACATGTCAATTTAATTCTTTTGCAACTGAGTATATCTTAAGGCCTAAAAAAAGAGGTTTGTTTCCTGTTACCCGACCGACCGTGATTTTTACCCCCATCCCATCCTGACCGTATGTTTTAACTTTTATATAACGTTATGTTTTTTACAGTGGTAAAAAATCTCGACGATGACGACGCAAATGAATTATTATACCAGCCCCCTCGCTCAGCAATGACCATTTCCATTTTTTTCTATGAAGACATACATCTTTTTGGCACTGAAAGTGGCCGATTTGAAGTTTGCTTTTCTCATCAGAATCAAGCATACAAAGTCAAAAACGTACATAAATCTCAAGATAAATGTTTTAATTTACTTGTGGCGAAGAAATAAATTCAATATCGTTTGAATAATGTGTTATATACGCGTTTTACCTGCAACCCACATTCGCGGATTACACCAAATGTCTGCCATTTGCATTCAATATTATCATCATTTTTTTTTTTTTTCAAAGCATATTTCGCCTAGCCATAAGCTTGATTCTTACAAATATTATGTTTGTTTGACATTTCGAAGGTTAAATATTATTTTAAAACCAAGATAGATGATGGATGTTCTACGATTCGGAAGATTTCAATGGATGAAAATATACTATTTTTGGAAAGGGTAAAGATCTAAATTAATAAATCGGTGTATGAACGCTTATGAACGTCAAATTATTTCTTCGTAAAACTGAGCTCCAAATTTGACCTAGATTTAAAAATAGAATTTATCAAAAAAATTCCATCAAATTTTATATTTGTATATTACCCATTGTACCATGTAACATTAGAATCTTTGAATAATGAATTTGATTGGTTATCTAAAGAAAACACCATTACATCTTACATCACAAGCACCCTTTCTGCCAGGAGCTAAAAATGAAGCCCTAAAAATAGCGGGCAGATTTCCCCAAATCCACTACATATGACATTTTCAGAAAATGTTTCTTCTACGATACTGGCTATAAAGTTAACACAACAAAATTGTAAATATAAATTTTAATTGACATCATGTCATTATTCTGATATTTTTTTAACGCAATTGCAGGCCTGCCTCCTAGCAGGCTCAGATAAAAATAAATGTTTTTATAAATGTTGGTTTTTAGTAAATTAAATGTTTTTAGTTTTCACTTCATCTTGAGTCTCAGAAATGCTGCATGCTAACCAGACCATTATAGGTTCCACTTTGGGAGTAGATCTTATGGATCCCACAATGGTCTGACAAAGGCAACAACATTCTGAAAAACCCATGATGGCATGAAGGAGTATTACATACATAACTGTAAATTTCTAATAGCTTCAATCATTTTGATTTTGATTAATGTAATGCAGAATGGACCATTTATTCAGTAACTAACAAATAGAAAGAAAAAAAGGTTTCAAGAGAAAATTACAGGCTTTTAAAGGGACACTGTCCGTAAGTAAGCAGATATTGACCATAACCAAATAACTGTCTGATTTTTATTCAATGAAATGTATACATAAAAACATGAGAATAGACCCTAAGAAGTCTGTACTTATACATTCGTGAGTTTTAAAAAAAAAGATTTGTACAAAAAGTGGGACCCACAATATTTTCCTTTTCTGCGATCACGTGACTTCCATTAGCGCATTAGGTTTTCATCATAGTATGTACTGCGTAATATGTATAGCCCACTTAGCTCAGTTGGGGGCGATGTCGACTACTTCACGCTCACTATTATTACTGCGAGTGTATTTTTAATTGGACTGCGAGTTCGAACGCACAAAGTGTTTTTTCCTTTTTTTTGTACCGCGATTGAATTCCGTCAAACACTCTTGCTTTTAATTAGTAAATATTCAATAATGTTTAGATTGTAATGTTTGCGAACATAATTAGTGTGTGTTTTATATGCTAAAAGTTACGGACATTGTCCCTTTAAAGGTTTTTCAGACAAAATAAAGGTTTTAAAGGATTTCAACAAAATTACATGATTTTTAAAGGTTCCACTAGGAGGCCTGCAATTGTGAGAAAATATGTTGGCCTTTAAACTTGACCTAGTTTGTATTGAGGACCATATCAGCCCATTCAAAGAAGTACAGACAGTTTTCAACTTATTCAGACATCTACAAACACGATTTCTTCCCCAGGACAGTACCCCTGTGGAACTCTCTTCCAGCCACCGTGGCTGAGACTCCCTCCTTGGTATCCTAGAAGAGGGAGCTATCCACTGTCTCTAGGAGTCCTACTCAGGGATCACTCTAGGCCGCAATATTCTCGCATTAAAATCTCAAAAATCGCATGAAAAAAGGCAAATGGAACAAATTGTTGCACCGAAGTCGGGAAATCCATTTTCACCATGTCGGTTCGTAACGAAAATACATTTATTTATATTTCATTTAAAATCTCATGTAAATTCGTTCAGATCCAATTATTCGCGATTAAAACATATAAAATGAGAAAATATCAAATTATTCGAAAATCACATGAAAAAAAATCAAAACGAGATTGTTATGTCGGTAAACTTCCAGTTCGCTTGCGCTTCGCAGTGTCAAAGTAAATCGATTGATTATGAATAAACATGGCCATTTTTATAACAAATTATCAACTTTTAGTAATATCCGATCTGATCTGACGCAATTAACTATTAACTGGTGCAAGCAATTGTAAAATGTTAGCGTAAAAAGTAGACGTAAATTCGGACACGCTTTATTTTGGATGCTAAAAACAACTTCTACTTTTACTTTGCGCTTTTCAGATTATTTTTTTAAAATGTTATTCAGGTAAAAAGAAACAACGACTCCGTGTTATCTTCAATATATTGACAATAAATTGCAAAGGGGGTCGGCACGGTGTTGGGATGGTGTTCCAGTGTTTCTGCAGGTCTCAGTTTTTTAGGGGTCATCCTTGACCCGCAATGGAATAAACTTTGGGTCATTTTGTAAATAAAGGGGTCATATTTTTAACATGCATTTTGATGAATAGACCATGTGATGTCAGATAGACATGCATTATTAGTTGATTAGACATCTTCGGTGGATTGGTCAGCAAAAAAGGAGTTAACCAGCGTAATGTTTCCTTTTGGGTTTGTCTGCCATTTTAGCGGCCGTATCATGATCATCTACATGATCTGACGCAATTAACTATGAACTGGTGCAAGCAATTGTAAAATGTTAGCGTAAATTCGGATACGCTTTATTTTGGATGCTAAAAACAACTTCTACTTTTACTTTGCGCTTTTCAGATTATTTTTTTAAAATGTTATTCAGGTAAAAAGAAATGACTCCGTGTTATCTTCAATATACTGACAATAAATTGCAAAGAGGGTCGGCATGGTGTTGGGAGTTCAAATGGTTTGGTATAGAGTCCTAAAACCCCAAAATTCGAAACCCCATGTTACTATAAATCGCATAACTGAGATTGTATAATTGTCATTTAAGTTCGTCGTTACTTCTTACAAAACCGCATTCAGTCCTGAGTGAGGTGTCATATTCCCTTATTTTTGAAAACATCTATTCAACTGCATTTTCTTTGGAAAATATCATATTTCAAAATGCAATAAGTATCAAGGTTTTATAATTTTAGTGTCAATTATTTAACAGCAACATCGGATATTATAGCGTGTGAAGATTTGTAGTGATATAAATTACATACCACCTTTAAACACGAACATTGATGAGTTCAAATCAATACTGCAATTACTGCAAAAGTTATTCTACACATAATTGACCCAGGGGTATTTTGAAGACCTAGTGTACCTGTTGTCAGCCTTTGTCCGCTATTAAGTTGTTAAGTTACCTCAACACATTTTGAAACGTGAATGTTTTTTTTTTTTAAAAATAGCATGGTGTTCTATGGTATAACGGTATTTAAAGAAACTAACCAGCCAAATAACGGCAAAATTACACTACAATATCGTTTATGAAAACTCTTTTCAGGTGTTCAGCTCTTATACTAATGTATATGTACCTACTAAAAGTATAAGTTCATTCACGGGTTCTTAAAATACCTTTGATAAGATATGCGTAAAATGAACATATGAGCTGGTAACTTTTCATTCGACGCTACAGTTTTAGGGTTTGGCCTGACTGGTTAAAGCCGTTTGTATTGTGTGTCTATCGAGTTTGGGTTATATATATATATATATATATATATATACTTAAAAGTCACCAGGATACTGGGTCTCTCAATTTGAACACATTTATTGGGACCATCCTGAAATAGTGTGTATATACGTGTTTGGTATTTTTTTTATGAATTAAGTACACCTAAAGGTACTTATGTATCCCTATATAGTCTTAACTTAACGGCTAATTCAACTGTTAACGCCTTTTATTCTCAAACCATAATACTGGGTCTGACCCAACATTTTTGCTGGGTCTTGTTAAAATATATATATATATATATACCGCATCACTAGTTTATTGGATCATAGTGAATTTCCCAATGTATTGGGTCCTGAACTCTGACCTGAACTCTGATTGGATAAACAGTATATATACACACTTAGCAAACTGTCAAGGAGATATAACCCCTACTCAGGGGCCCAATAAACGTGTAAAATAAGTTATGTGCGAGAGGCCTAATTAGGTAAATGTAGTTCTGTTAAACATGCATGTAGTATTGGGTCGTTGAATAATTGGGACAAGACCCAATAGGCAGATTGAGGACCCAATAGCAAGGTAAGGACCCAATATATCGAGTGTAAAAATCATTTTTGACCCAATAAACTGGTGTCTTTAAAACTATATATATACATCTTACATATTGTTGAATCCCAACTATATAGACACACAAAAATGGTTTTAACCAGCCATACCAAACCCCGAAATTGGAGCGTCAAATTAATAGTTACCAAGTCATACTTCATTTACGCATATTCAATAACACAATTATTGTAAGAACCCGTGAATAAACCTATACTTTTAATTGATACATATACATTATTATATGACCTGAATACCTGGATAGAGTTGATAAACGGTTTTGTAGTATAATTTTGCCATTTTTTGGCCGTTAGTTTCTTTAAAATATAAATATGTAAAACTATGTCTTCACGCGGGACACTTAGCTTGATATATCCTCGCTGATCTCGGCATTATTTTGGGTTTTGCTATACCATTTCGCTATGTTACCAAACTTTTTATCATAATGTTGTAAAACAAAAAATTGTTTGAAGACCCGTGGGGCTTCGTTTCGAGAAGTTTATTACGATATGTGTACTATAATGTGCAGGGCTTCACTTCATGCGAAGCTGACTGTAGGAACACCTACCAACCCGCCAACAATTTATGTTGAATATGATGTACATTCCGTCTAGCAGGTTACTATCAATATTACTATGGACAGCTGATTATTTAAAAATAATTATTGATATATCACCAACATGTACAATATACCTTTAATATCAATACCGTTGACGTCGTTATGTTAATGACACGAAGTCAACTTTTCGAAGGGGTTTGGGTTCAATAAAAGAAGTATTCTGAAACAAATATTCCGATGACCAGCAAAGTTAATTTTAAATTCCGACAGGAAATTAAATTCTCTAAAAAAATACTAAAATTGTGCAGTTTTTTATCAAGCCATTTAAAAGATAAATAGGAAATTCTATAAATAATAGTTTACAGCCTAATTTAAATGATAAATGAAAGGTCTCGTCAGGACTAACAGTGTGATATAAAATATAATTGTATGTGACTAAACTAACACTCTGTGATGCTAAAAAAGTTGACAATTGAGTGCAACGCGACTTTTATGAGACACGTCAAACATGGCCATATTTGTGACGTTATTATTAAAATCTTGTTCACGTGAGGACAAAACAAAATTCAAATTCAAATCGTAAATATCTTCAAATTTAAAAATATATATAGTTCATATGCGTTCTCTTAAATATTTGAGTAGGTCAATTCCCCCTTAAGATACCACACGTGTTAAGAGACACATGTTGCAGTTGAATGTATTGGTATCTTAATGCGGTTTTGAATGCATCTAAATAAAGTGTCGGCTGTCAATGAAACTTAGTTACAATATATCTTCAAGGTCTTTTATACGCGTAGTTGTTGTTGCCGATCACATTTATGTATGTAAAATCTTTGATTTATTTTGTATTTTCCTTACATTAGCGTCATAATAAAACTGCAGCAATTTCGTTTAAATGTGTCCTTCGCCTTGAAAAAACCCTACTGCGCAGTATATTTTGTAATAGGATACAATGGAAAACTTTGTTAATATTCCTTACATTGGTTGTTTACAATCCATTTATAGATTTTTGCGAAATAAAATTCGGTTACGTTACTTTAAATGGTGATGACCCCCATGGTCTTCCACGAATGCAGGAAACTAACCAATTAAACAACTCAACAGTTTTTCCGAGAAGCAAGTCATCTAAACAAGTTATTGTGGGAAAATTAATGTTATGAGGAAAATGCTTACACATGTACTGACCATTTCAAAGAAAAATAAAGTGCATGCATTTCCTAGAGAAAAACCCATGTCATTGTCATGCAAAAATCGGTACAGAACTTTTACTTCTAACTTCGACTTCTGGGCCTGCTACTATTTCGCCCTATTAAGGTAAACTTGGAAATCTTTGTCGAAGACAAACTGACAGTGTGAGGACGGAAATTCGAAAGGACGAAACATACACTATTTTCTTTATATCAGCTATGTTGCCTCTAGGTCAGGTCTCCCGTCTGTCTATCTGTAGGTGTTTTATTTATTCTCATTTTCGTCTGAATTGTTTGTCCGTCTCTATATAACATCTGTTTACGTTACATCTGTTTACGTTCCTCCATATTTACCATACACTGCTCTAGCGGATCCAGGGGGGGGGGGGGGGGGGTGGGCCCGCGCCCTAAAAATTCCGGATCATACATGTATGTCCATGTTACTGTAGATAAAATATCAAACAATTTCGATGCACGCCCTCAGTATAAAAAATTTTCTCGCTCGCTTCGCTCGCTCGACGCAAAATTACTAATGAGTGCTTTAATTAACACATTGTTAGATCCTTTTATTTGAAAACGGATTTTTTTTAATCAAACATGTATGTCCATGTTACGGTAGATAAAATATCAAACAATTTCGATGCACTCCCTCAGTATAAATTTTTTGTTCGACGCATAATGGCTAATGAGTGCTTTAATTAACACATTGTTAAATCCTTTTATTTGAAAATGGACTTTTTTTTATTCATACATGTATGTCCATGTTACTGTAGATAAAATATCAAACAATTTCGATGCACAACCTCAGTATAAATTTTTTGTTCGACGCATAATGGCTAATGAGTGGTTTAATTAACACATTGTTAAATCCTTTTATTTGAAAACGGACTTTACTACCCTATCAATGCACTAACGCAACCGTTTTATGAGGCTCGAAACGGACCCGAAAATTGACCAAAATCTTACGCACCCCCCCTAAGCTGAAATCCTGGATCCGCCCCTGCACTGTTTATTTAAAATTAGTAATATACTTTATGTTAACATTTATATTTTCCGTCTGACTTGATGTATGTACGTCCTCCTGTCAGTGTCTGTCTGTTTATGTCTGTATGTCCTGTAGGCCCTTTTATATTGAGCGTGCGTACTTGTTGTATCTTCAGTGCGTCCGTAGATGCCTATCAGTTTACACCCGTCTGTATTTACAATAAACGTTTAACTTAATATTTCTAACACGTTATTTATTAAACAGTTTGTGATTATTCGTCTATCTACTAGTCTGTTCTTTCCTTTATAAGATATTTCTGTTCATATATCCTTCAATCATTGTGACACGCATATATCTTTTTGAATATATGAATGTATGTATATTAACGGGTCTGATTAAGGTTCCGATGGCCTGGCGCTGATTCTGGCAGTCCCATAATATAACCCAAAACCTCCTCAATACTATAGTTGTCGGGTCTACGATAGGTATAAACATTTTATGTTAAACCTTGTATTCAAACTTTGTCATTAAGTACGTTATACTATCCCTGTACTGTTTTCTATGAAAGCTAATTCGGTCTTGATCACTCTCTTCACTGTAGTTGTGGATGGCTGGATGTCCTTGTAAACTGTTTTGCATCACGTTCATTATTAATAAGTGACACGTGGCTGACATCCTTACCCTACAACCCACTTTAAAAGAATTTCATGTTAAACTAGAGACTAGAGACGTTCTGTGGAGTACGTTCTGGAGGAGTAGCTTGGGTCAATCAAAATACAAATTAAAACCATCACCTTGTGCTTCAGTTACATATAAAATGTGCACGTGCATAGGGAAACATATGATTCATCGGGTTTAAGGAAACGATGCGTTTGAAGTATACATTTTCTTTTGTATTTATATCGAAATTCATATGATGTGTAAATTTACACTTTAAAGAGCATTGGCGTAGCTCTGCGTAGGCCCTGTAGGCTACGCCTAATTTTCAGAAATAGAAAAATTAAAAATTCCAAAATTGCAATAAAAATCGGGGTGGGGGGAGGGGTTGCGGGCGGCGGTAAAATATACTTCAGGACGCACCTAATGCATTCTAACATAAAAAAAAAATCGGCGGGGGGGGGGGGGTGCATGTCCCCGGACCCCCCTAGCATAATAACTTTAACTGCGGGCCTATGCCGTCAAAAAGGCCAAGCTACGCCCCTGAAGGGGGTTTATCAGGCATTGTGTTGGGGTCTAGGGGTGCCACTTAAAATTGACAAAATAATGATGTTTTCTATTCCAAAGGGCCTAACCATAATGAATGAGCCTAAATATTAATATGAACCGTTATTTACAAGGAAATGGATATGGCAAATGCTTATTAATATGTGGTAGTCTAAATCAATCACCGAGAGTTAAACATAAATCAGTGCAGCTTTCTCTGTTTTCCGGGCCGGTTTACAATTTCTCCCGGGCTTTTATATAGAGAGGACTATATCATTTATGAAAAAAAATGTTTTCATATTTCGTTCATAACGTTGTGCATTTTGATGACATGTTTTGATTGGTTTGTATTTGATATTAGATATTGGTAAACCTTGAAAATGCACCTTTATCATTCATTAAATTGTTGATTTAGAGTTTCTTTCACTATTTACACCTTGACCTACTATAATAAAACATTTCTTTTGTAATATATTTTGCTCATAGACAGGTAAAAGGCTAGACATTATGCACCCGTTTAATGACAGTCGTTCTAGATTTTATCATTTTGAGGATAAAACGTTATTTACGGATACAGACCCGTTTTTTTCCGACCTACAATATCAAGTTTAATTACATATTGAAGCACAACACATGTGACAATTACCCAGGCAGTGCATATAAAGTAGCTGTACCATATTAAACCCATGAATTGTATTATACAATAACGGCAAAGTGTATATCACTCTTTCCTTAGCTTGAACTGACTGCGCCTTCTTCTGTTGTCATTTAATCGAAACGAAACACTACAAAATATGATTTGTGTTTGTATGGTGTTTTACGTCATTTCCAACACATGTAAGATTATATATGACGGTCGATTTTTTGTGGTGGAGGCAGACCAACCACTTTTCCTGGGTAGAACCAGTACTGTACACTCCCACAATCCGTAAGAATCGACACTTCCTCACTTACAAGTCGAGCTCCCAATGGGACTCGAACCCGCAGCGGTGAGAAGCGACGGTGGTAGAGGATTAACATACTGCTACATGCAAACTATTATAGTCCAGTTTGTATTACTTAAAAGTAGAATACCGCTTAGGGTGATGCACCATATACGTGTTTTATCTTTCATTAACAGCCTCAACAAAACCAAGTATGCTACTTTTCTCTCTTACGTGTGTTATTTGCTGATAATGGATCCGTTTTTATGATTTTTTTTATTGAATTTATTTTTATTTTTAAATTACTACTCCGTCTTCAGATGAATATCTTTCACATTCATCTTAACGACCCCTATGAACATGCTTCTTTACAAATGTAATAACTGAAGAAAATATAAATGTATACAAGGCAATCACGTTTATTTCCCTTTGAATAATAAAAAGCTGAAATGGGGTTTATTATAATAGGTTTTCTTAAACTAAATGAACGAATATAATCGGGTAACCAAATTACGAACACACTGATTGTCATACCAATATTTGTCATTCGAATTATTCTCAAACAGATCAAACAGACTTCTCATGGGATTAGTCTCTATACTTACTCTAGCTGTTGACATAGTTCAGGAGGTGTGTAATGACGCTAGCTGTTGGTATTTTTCTCCGAAGACAATACTTACTCTATTTGCGGATATTTCCCATGAGAACATTACTGTCGTTTGCTAAAGTAGCTCTCCCTTAAAGTTGTACCGTCGTACATTGTTGTATTGTCGTCCCTGTAAAGAGTACCGATGCTGCATGCAGCTATTGATAGACCCCAAAGCCTGTACTGACATCAACTGTTGATATTGTTTCTGAGGAAATGTGTATATTATCCTCCCTGTGGGGAATACCAACGCTAACTGTTGATATTGTCTACGAGGACAGAACTGACGCAAGATGCCGATATTGACCCGGAGGACATTACTGACGTTAGCTAGATGTTGATATTATCCATGATTACAAGTAGTAGATGTATATGATGCTTTCTGGTCACGATAAATATTAACGGGCATTGTCGTCAATGCCTGAGATATTCATTCTGGAACACACTGCACCACTGGACCACACTAGGCCACTAGACAACTGGACCACACTGGACACACTGGACCACACTAGACCACTGGACTACTATACCACTGGACCACACTAGACCACACTGTACCACTAGACCATAAAACCACTAGGCAACCACTGGACCACTAGACCACTGGACCACCACTGGACCACCACTGGGCCACCCGATAACCTGTCACAGGCTAAGGGGCAGCTGCCCTCGCCAGACGAAATATTTAATACCACGTAATAATCGTCCATTTTTGTTAACCGGTTTGACACGACCTGCTATTTTTATTATATACCTAAATTTCGATTTCTTGGTATGAGGGCGGTCGATCATGACTATAAACATTACTAAAGCAATATACTATACACCTTTTAGACTTTTTGTATAGTGTTCATGGCTTCTGTTCGTCCCTGTTCTATTGGCCTGTTTTTTCAGTCACGTTTATATCTGTTTGTTTAACCCTTATCTGTTTAATCCTTATCTGTTCTTTCATCTCATTATATTGGTCAAGTAATATAATCTTTGATGCTCAGCATGGAACACATATCTGATATTTGGCGTAAGTCCCTTTACCATATTTTAGACAGGGTTTGACATGATTACTTTATTTTTTATTATATATCTATGATGTTTACAATAGTCTGAATTTCTAACAGGCTTGTATTTACAAGTCCCCTAAGAACCAACGGTCATGAATATGCATTTACTTCCCTCCATCTTTATTACTATGCATACTTTTACTTTAAGTGACTTAAAGAAATATAACCTAAACTAAAAATAAAACCTAAAGTTAAAATATGAGTGCAAATATTGGCTGCATTCTTGACCTTCATACAGAGGGAAAGATTAGTGATGAGGCTTTGGATAATAGACCCTTCCTAATATTGCCTAAATGAATATTCATAACAGTTTCCAGAACGAGGCTGAGTTGGCAAACATCTCTCAAAAGGCTATTAAAGGAGCCAGCGACAACACCTGATATCGACAATGTATTTGTAACTGAATCAAATATCTTGACATTCTCGCTGAATATATTCATTTTAATGTCAAGTCTAATGTTTCTTTCGATATGAAACAATATGACATGAAATAGTAAATATGTGCTTCCGAATTTTTTGGCATCCGTATTTTTTCGAAAAGGATAGATAATTTGAAGTAAACATTTTCAGTTATAAAAAGTAAAAGCAATAAAGGCGGACTGAAGTTAGCATGATATTCAATATTCGACATTCGATATTCAAGTTCAATATCAAAAAACAAAAACCTCGAGATTCGATAACAACAAAAAAAACTGAATATCGAAAAACAAAAAACTTGAGATTCGTTATTCAACACAAAAAATCCTAAAAACAAAAAACTCGAGATTCGTTATTCAACAAAAGAAAACTGAATATCGGAAAACAAAAAACTCGAGATGCGTTATTTGGCATGTAGCAAAGTCAACTTTCTGTTTATAATCTGCGAAGAGACTGAATTCGGAGAATAAGATTCCGGTTATAACCGGTTTAGTTACTGCATTGTATGCAATATATGCCTGTCACTTTAATATATTTAATTGATCAACCAATTAATACTCGGGGAATAACAATATTACACAAGCACATCTTAATATTTACCTTAAGTATGTGATTTAACTAAACATAAACAAAAACATGCTCCTGTTCTTTTTGAAATTGTTTTAGTTTTGAAACTGGTCTTAACCAGTTTTATGCATCTAATTAACACCATGTTTGAACTTGAAGTTAAAAGCGAAACGCCTGCAAAGTATGCAAATCTGAAAATACATAATTAAATTCAAGTTTGCCGGCAATTGTTATCAAAAATAATATGTAAACAAAATACCTTCCGCTGCAAAATTTATTTTTAAAATGTATTATCTATATAAAACATGATAACGGAAATTTCGAAAACAGTGCCTAAAACCACTCTATTTCAAAACAGGTGAGATAATAGAAAATATGTAAATATACATACTATTCGAGTTTCGTCGGCCATGTTTATCGAAATAGTTGTCTTATGTCCTTCTGATTGAAACTATTCCTTCAACAATACGTAAACGTGTTAGGTTGCACTTCCCTTAAACCACAACTATCGATTGACACTTGGAACGTGTCCAAAATATTAACAAGAGCTCCTTGATGTCGCTATGATGCTCACCTTTGTCTATTTTTTAATAATTATAGATGGAGCGGGCTTAAGGACTCACAACATCAGTATCTGCCTTTGAATACTCGTGTCCAGTATAAATGAAGGAGGTAGACGCAACACATAGTTCCTCTTTTCTAGTTTTTATAGGACTTCCCATAGCATACATTGATTTATCGTTACCAGGTTATAAATCTACGGCATTCGAGGAAGAGATCACAGAAATAAGACCTAAGAGTTCTAGTAATTCTGTCTGGTTTTAGATATCATGTGTCAAAATTACAAGGGGTGTCACATAAACATGAACTTTAAACATGTTCAACTTGGTAAATATTTGTTTAGTGTGTTTTAAATTGCAGCTATTGGAGCAATGAAACATTTCAGCATTGCCACAGTGTCTATTTATTGTATATGTATGAAATATAAGATATAATGCCATAGTTTACACATTGATAACAATGTGCTTTTTTAATAAGAGTTTTTCAAACATGTTTTCTACATCACACAATGAATTGCTTGTTCTCAGCCTTTTTACTAGATTTTCCTCCTGCAAACCAATCTGACCACGGCTATGTTTGTATTATAGTCTGAGGGTGGAGTGTTTAGGAAGTCGTGTGATGTCTTTAAATAAATACAGCGAGACGCATTTCTATGCTGTCATTTGATGCGTTATTCTAGCATGTCGTCGAAGTCACTCTTACTTAAAGGGAAGTAAGTAAGCAGATACTGAGCATAACCAAATAACCGTCTGCCTTTTTTTAATAAAATGTATACATGGAAACAAGAGCATATACCCTAAGAAGTCTGTAGTAATACATTCGTGAGTTTGAAAAAAAAAGAAGTTTTAATTATTATTTGTAAATTAAGTGGGACCCAACATATTTACCTTTTCTACGATCACGTGACTGCCATTAGCGCATTAGGTTTTCACCATAGTATTTATTGCGTTATATGTATGACCCGGTTAGCTCAGGCAGGAGCGATGTCGACTTACTTTACGCTCACTATTATTACCGCGAGTGTAATTTTAGTTAGGGCTGCGAAGCAGTTTCTCTTTTGTTGTACCACGATTGAATTCCGTCAAACAATCTTGCTTTTAATTAGTAAATATTCAATAATGTGTGGCGTGTAATGTTGTCGAACATAATTAGAGTGTGTTTTATAAGCTAAGAGTTACGGACATTGTCCCTTTAACACATAATAAACATACAGTTACAAAGATCAGTGATATTCTTGAAAGTAAAATGGTATTTTCTCTCGCAGCTACATTTACGTCCGCGTAAAACATTGTATTGCATTTATAATTGCTTTAATTCTGAAAAGGATATTTTATAAACCAATATAGACAATAGCTGTATGTAATTTAAGAAGAAATTTAAAAAGATCGGACAGGGAAGGTAGCATTCAAGGAGGACAGCCAACCACAAAACACAGAAACAAACACGCAAACAGACAAACAAGAAGGCAAATGTAACAATAAATGCATACGACATCACAAACATAAAAGGGTTGACAATAGGGCTACCGCCTTGGAACGGCCAGTGGCAAAGTAGGCCACTGGGGTGGGTGGGGGGGGGGGGGGGGGGGGGTTCAAACCGGTTCTAGGGTGCACCAAACCTCAAACTTACCCTACTGTCATCCCATCAAAACAGGATAGTGTAAATAAAGAAATCCCCGCCATGATCTAATCTATAACCAACAAGGCAGCATCAGTAGGCAATATAAGTAAAACACAAATATGCTCGTGTAAATATAATACAAAAAAAACAATAGCCTAGAAAGCCACAATGAAGGTACTCAAAACTACGAGTGCTTGGTCTCTGGACTTCTAAGTCCATTCCATGTACGTGACCGGTAAGGCCCTTACATTGACATTGAACCTACCGCGTATCACGATGAATTTTATATATATTTCGATGCCTTAAGGTCTGACATTTTAGCTTTCGATATTTAAAAGAAAAGCCTTCGTGCAGGCATTCTGTTGCCATGAAAACATACGCATATGATGTTATTTACAATTATGGATGTGGCATATCTACACAAATAATCGTACACGACTTTCCTGCTGTTGTCAGCGGTCAAGGTCACATTGACTTCAAAATATAGGAATGTAGGGTTTGGCCTGCAATGTGTCAAGAGCATATTATATGAAATACGTTTTTGTCACAAAAAGTAAAAACCAAGCGCTTATGCAAGCTGACCAAAGAAAAATGTATAGGCATTGCGGGAAGTAAATCAGGAAATATAATTAAAATTCAAGTCAAAATAGAGCAAGGTATAACACTTTTTGAAGAAAAGAGTTAACTTAATAAAGGCAGTTCCGATTTAGTAAAATAATAATATACGTAAACACACCTCCTTGCTATACTCTGATTAACTTTTCATAGCATTATACGAAACACTAAGGACAAGCTGAAATGTTTATTACACCGTGACATTGGTAAAAATTAACAAGAGCGCCGCCTAACGCCCATTCAGATGTTTGAAAAGCAGTTTCTAGTTGTCAGTTCTTGACCTTTAACCTACTATCAAAACAAATTGATAATTGTCGCTGTTGCACCTTGTATGCTATGTGTTGACCGTTATAAGATTCCTAATTACTCACTTTCGTATCTTAACTGATTTTCTTATTTCAAATATATTTTGAGACATAGTTTGTAAAACATTTATTTTTTGTTTAAACTGTTATATCGTACCCTCCCTTTATATGAAAACATGAAATGTGCTGATAAAACACATAACGTGAATCAAAGTAAGCTTAAAGATATTAACTTCTTATAATTGGTATGAAATAATAGAAAAAAACATGAAAATTTGACCCATTTATTTAGATTCTCCGTCTATAAAAAAATGAAACATGAATAATCTTTAATTACCTGGATTATTTTAGAATTAGGAACATCGAAAGATAATTCGAACTACTTATTAACGAAATCTTATATAACCAGTAGTATAAGTGTTATAACTTATTTCTAAGAAAACACACCGACTTCAAAGCTATAAAATATATTCTTGCAATTAGAGCAGACAATTTACACTTGTTATTTTTCAGTTAAACCGTATTCTAATCAAACGCGAAATACGCAAAAGAATGAGTATATTATTGACATATTCTTAGGTGGGTACTTAGGAATTTTGACTAGTATACACGTATGACAGTATATACATTAGTAAACACGTATACAAGTATATACATTACAGTGTGGAGAGCGTTTTTAGTGATCGAGTCCCTGTGACCCTAACGTCTTACCTTCTAATCTCAAAATGTCAATATGAGGTCATATGTGGTGAACTTGACCTTTGACATACTGATACCAAAAGAAACATCAACAGTTTCATGAGGATAAGAGCTAAGTGTAAGTGACTTAGTTGTTGTGCGGGAATACATATTTCCATATGAGGTCATGGCAGCCTTGACCTTTAATCTAATGACCCCAAAACAACAGCGTTCCTTCTCTCCACAAGGACAATGCACCTAAAGCTGCATAGGGTTGGTGTTATTCTTTCAAAGATATCACACGGAAAGCACTGATTCCAAAAGAAATACAATTATTTCTCTTATCAAGAAAACAACCTAACAAAGAAATATAAAAAGATCGGACAGGGAAAGTAGCATTCAGGAGGACAGTCAACCACAAAACACAGAAACAAACACGCAAACAGACAAACAAGAAGGCAAAAGTAATAATAAATGCAAACGACATCACACACACAAAAGGGTTGACAATAGGGCTACCGCCTTGGAATGGTCAATGGCAAAGTAGGCCACTGGGGGTTTAAACCGATTCTAGGATGCACCAAACCTCACACTAACCCTACAGTCATCCCATTAAAACAGGACAGTTTAAATAAAGAAATCCCCGCCATTATCTAATCTCTAACCAACAAGGCAGCATCAATAGGCAATATAAGTAAAACATAAATATGTTCGTGTAAATACAAAAAAACAATAGCCTAGAAAGCCACAATGAATGTACTCGATGACTTGACAGAAGCCAGAGCAACAAGAGAATAAACCATTAAAGGCACGACAAGAAAGATCATAGACAAACATCAAACGCCACCGTCCCAATGGGCTTTAGGTAGGCGTCATCATAGGTCCACAGCCTGTCCGGCCATCGTACAATTAAAGAGGAAAGCATAGTGGCGCACTGTAAAAGGGTCCACCACCACGCATGCAGTACGTTGCAAAATGATAGGGTCATAACCTCTTTTGATAAACGTTTTAACAAGTTTAACAAAGATAGTATAAAAGTGATCAACAGCAAGAATCTTACGAAGTTTATAAATCACAACACCATAGAAATCAGGTTGTAATAGTCCTTGTCGCAGAAGAGTCCTTAAATTACTTTTATATTTGGAAGGAAGATCAGGGTAACGATAATAAAAGTTTACAAATGTTTTACGAAGTTTATGGTAACGGTAACCCTGATTGAGTAGCTTTTTAGTTATACAAAGATTACGAATATATAATTCGTATATATATTTATATATTACCCGTTGTTTCTTAATGGTGAACATTTCTTTCATATACTCTATCCGACTTAGTGTTTACCATATGTGTTATCGATAGTCTCTATATAGGTCAAACTATTAACCGCGAAGAATGCTTGTAGTAAAATCTTCATGAATTAATGGTGCAAGTATTTGAAAATCTGAGGCAACCGATTGGTTTACAAAGCTATCTTGCTGGACGCGGAATTGTTTACGGACGGATATACAAACAACCCCGTACCGTAGTAATTTCATTTTTTTTCAAACGGGCGTATACAAAAAGGAGGAAAGTAAGCCATTCTTTAGTAAGTCTATAAACAATTGGACCAGTCGAGCTTACAAACATAAACCGAAACTAAAACTAGTCAAAAAGGGATTTTACCCATTTCATAATCTTTTTTCTTGAAAGCACTTAATACGGACGAAAATGTAAATTTGTATGCAAGAGGCGACAATACATTCAACGTTTGGCTTTATTTGAAACTGAGTAGGTGAGTTTATAGTATATAGTTATTTTGTGATCTTATTATTTTTTATTAAGTCTTAGAATATTGCTATTGTCTATAATTGTATGATAATAATATCATCTTTCATATGCAATAAGCATGCCTTCACACACATATAGTATGTATCATTGCAGTACAATATTTTCATTCAATAATTGAAACATATCACTTTGTTATAATATGTTAAATCTATTTTATCTAGTCGACTTTATACTTGTTAACAAATAAATAATCAATTTAAATAATTTGGTTTGTTATCTTTATATATTGAAACAGATGGGTACTACAACTTTATAGTTGCTTGTATAGTGTTATGAAACGGTATGCATGTGTTAAACTAGGCCAAGGTAAACATGAGGTTAAACAGTTATACAGTATTGACAGTTATATGGCAAATTCTCCATATTTTTGCATACAAAGTTGCTTTTGCAATGTTGTCCCGGTGTAATGCGGAAGTTATTATATTGCATACAAAGTAGACACGGTGATCCTTCAAACGACGTGTAAAACTGCATATAGATGTTTCAAAGATGAATAGTAATAAGGCAAGTTCATTTAAAAATAGAATAGGTTGATCAGGTTATAACTTAGTCTGAAGATACCATAGTATAGATAAATCTCAATAAGAAGACGCAAATGCTTATGGACAATGCAGTGATGTAGGGGTAAGACGCAAGACTACTCAGCCAGCGTTGCGAGTTCGAACCTCATGTTTTACATAATTTTTATTTTATAACTTCTACTCCATTCAAGATTATTTTATTTATTTATATGTTTTCACTTCAATTTATTATTATGTGTTGTCATAAAGTTTATATTTTATTTTTCTCTATTTTTTGAATAATAGCAATTGTACCATAGCTCTAGTGGTTTTCCTTTGTTCTTGCTTATGATATAATTTTCATAAACCTGAAGGTCTGAGCCTAAACCGTGCTATAAATGCCGGTATATTTCAGCCGTGCTATAAATGACAGATTTGGCAGTTATACCATGGTCTACTTAATTTTACGCACGCGCAGTTGTAATTTACAACACAGCTGTCAATCAAAACGAATACACCATTACCAAAACATCACTCCTTGACATTGCATTTGCCCAATAATATACAAAGGCGATTGGCTACAATAATCAAAACATGGGTCATGCGCTCATGAAGTGTGATAAGGCTATTTCTTGATTGGATCGGGCTGTTAATTTTACTGAAAACTGCAACGCCCTAAAACTTCTTGCACAAGAGTAGATGGATAATGGCTCTGGTACAAAACATTTATAGCATATTTTTCTCGTATGCGATTTATACTGCACTCTCGGGCCTGCGGCCCTCGAGAAGCAGTATAAATCGCATATACTCGAAAAATCATGCTATAAATATTACTTATAGTGTTTACTAATATTCGCCTTCGCTAGCAACATCTTTCTGCTCGCCACTGCATGTGACATATTCTAACTGGTAAGCAAACGTTTGTGCGGGTGTGCGTAAGGTCTTGAAATGTATCTTTTACAAACAGGAGGAGCCCCCGTGCACATATAAATTGTTACAACGAAATATATGTTTTAATTGTGCAAGTTTAAATATGTATACAAGTTAGTGTCAAAATATGTCTATTTATGTTCACAATAAATGTCTAAAAACATTTGAAATCATATAAACCCTTTTTTAAAAATAAAACTGAAAAAAAAAAAAAAAACTCGTATAGACTCGTACGACTCGAACATGCGACCACTGGGCCAAACTAACTATACACTAATCCATTTTTAGATTAATGCTATAACATAAACACCTGAAGCTGCCCTACATATATTACAATGGACTTATCGAAGTTTGTTTGCAGCGGTTCCCACTTATCTTTGAATCATCTTACTTACATTCTATCCAATTTCAAGGTTGGAGAACGCGCGTTTTCTTTGCGGCTTAGTTAAGAACAGAACAGAACAGAACAGATATTTTATTTAGACTAAAGTACATCGTCATTCAGAACATATATACAATGTACGAATATAACAAAGTCACGTAAACAGAGTATATAAATCAACTGTCAGTATAGTTTACATCATCATAGTTAGAGGATGAACAATATTATATTTATACTAAGCATTCAAAATAGGAAGTCTAACATTTAAAGCACATTTTATATACCTCGCTAAATTTAGTAATATATCATTGTTTGAAGTTTTCATCAATTCTATATATTTGAACACAGATGGCCTCTGGTGGTAATATCTTTTAATATATTTTTTTCTTAGTTCATTGTAACATTGACACACACATATAAAATGGTATTCGTCTTCCAGATCTTGTGAGTTACAACATAAACAATATCTTTCATTTCTCGGTATGCGATTTCTTGCATACCGTCCAGTTTGTATGTTAAGAGAATGTGCAGATAATCTTATTCTAGAAACAAAGAATCTCAAATTGCTAGGTAAAACATTTAGATAGTGTTCATATGAAAAATCAGATTTAAAATATTTATAGTTTTCAAGAACAGCACTGCTATCAATTGACCCATACCACTCTTGCTTAAAACAGTCAATTATTCGTTGTTTAAAAACACATGGAAATGTTTTAACATTCAGCATATCCTGATTGTTAAATAAATAGGCAAAACCATAATCAGATAATAACTTTTTTACATTCGAACCTAATTTTTACAACCTCTTTCACAATCATATACACCTTGTTCATAGAGTTTTTTCATCAGAATGTTATTAGTATTTATTACTTTACACCAACACTTAATAATTCTTATATATCTCGTAATATAAAGAGGGTAACGCTCAAGTTCACCATATACACCTACTGTGCATGTATTTAATCTAACGTTAAGCAACCGTTTACAGAACTTTAGATGTATTCTTTCTATTACTTTTGATTTAGAGAATCCCCATATTTCAGCGGCATATCCTAGTGCAGAACCTACAAATGAATAAAATAATTGGCATAGTGTTTTTGGCTTTAACTTAATCTTTTTACAATTCGCTAATAAAGTGTAGAGCAATTTTAGTGACTTACCAATTAAATGTTCTTGATTTAATGAAAAATTGCCCGTATAATTAAAAATTGTGCCTAAATAGTTAAAATCATTTACAACTTCGATATTTTGACCGTTATAGGTCCAACGTTCATTTTGAAGTAGCCCTCCTCTTTTTCTAAACACCACTATCTTGGTTTTAGTGGTATTTACTTCAAGACCCCAATTATTACAATATGAGTATAGAAGATTTAAGTTATTTTGTAATTCCACTGGAGATTTACCTAAAATGGCCATATCATCAGCAAACAGTAACAATATCAGAACTATATCATCAATCTGTAAGCCTGAATTCACATCATTTTGTAGATGCAGCTCAAGATCTTCAATAAATAACGAAAATAACAAAGGAGAGATTACCTCCCCTTGACGTAATCCAACCGCACATTCGAAATAGTCTGAATAAGTACCACAACTCTTCACGCATGATTTCACCTTTTCGTACATGTCTTTAATAATTCGTAATATCTTTTCTTGTATACTAAAGGACCGACCATTTTGATTTCTGTAGGGGCCTGGGATTTTTCTTTCAACCGGAATATTTGTGTTTGCATTGTTGCCGGGAGTTTTATTACGACTAGAACACTGGCCAGATTATTTTCTTTGGTCAGCTTGAAAGCCAGGATATTTTTGTTTTTTACTATTCGTATAATAAGAAAAGCTTTTGTAGATCTACTCAACGACGTTGGCTTTCAGTTGTTGGTTGGCCAACTTGAAGTCCAATTATTTCAGCAACCACTGGTCAGTGAAACTTGAAATATTTCAGATCAGTACCATCAATGACACGGGTAGACATATTTTCCATAAATCTGTATTGCATTTAAGCAAAAGCAAAAACATGGCCCTTGTATTACTTTGATTTTCTGGTTTAAGTTCTTTTTTGACAAGTCCATGTATTTTAACAACTGAAAGTCGTACATCAACAAAACTTCAGTAAAGCTTGGATTATCAAGGGCACCAGTAGACATATGATCCTCTGTATTGCATATAAGCAAAATGCTGGTTAAAGTGTTTAGGCAAGTCCTTGTATTTCAACGTTATTGTTAATTATTAATACAACTTCAGTAAAGCGTGGATGCCAGTATACACATGTTCCATATTCTGTATTGCATTTAGCAAAATATGGCCTTTTTTCTGGATACATATTTTCTGTATTTTAGAAAAGGTGTAGCCTATTTTTGACTTAGAATTTATTTTATTTTATTTGTTGGCAAGTCCATTTATTTCAATACCCACTAGCCATATATCTATGTCAAAGGAGCTTGACAAGCGTCATCAGAGTCATCAAGGACACTTACAGACACATGTTTCATAACTTTGTATTTCATTTTAGCCAGATGAAAACACATTTCAGTTTAAAGTTTCAGTTTTTTAAGCAGTTTCATATTTCAATTAAACTCACTGCATACATCCAATAACAATGGCAAGCCTGTAAATGTCATTAGCACCATAAACCCCGTACCTTCTCCACTCCTCTTAGACGGTCTAAGACTAAATACCACATTTATTACTACCACGACCACTGAATACCCCATTCTTTACTACCATGACCACTGAATACCCCATGTATTACTACCATGAGCTATGCATACTACATTTATTACTACCATGACCACTGATACCAACCATAGTTATTAATAATATACCTCACGTCAAACACCCATGTTAAATTTCCATAGACTGTTTTTTTCCCATTTTTGTAATATCTAATATCGCTTGCAAATTGTCTTCATGGAGTGAATCCCCGAATGATAGTCTTTTTCGTAATGTCACCCCAGTATAATTTGTACTGTCTTATGATTGTGAAGTAAAAGCAAGTTTCTATGTATTGGGATGTTCTATGCTGAACAGTGTATGTATACATGCGCAAATGAAAATCAGTGAACATTTACTAGAATGGCGGACACAGTTTTCACAACTTTCTGAAGATGATTTAAAAAGTTTACTCATGAGTTCACAGCTGAAGATTCCGAAAGAACACAAAGACCCATCCGCAATAAAATATTGTCTAGGTGCTGAAAATAGTGGTTTTGAACAGACAGAAGTAACAATGTTTTCTAATGTTTTATTTCAAAGGAATATTTAACAGAAGTAAATATCTTTTTCAAACATATTTTTCCGTAAAATAAAATAAATAGCCTTAGAATGTTGACAAATATTCAAAGTCAGCCTCACAGGATTGCAATATTTACATACTATCATGACCAATGTATATCACATTTAGGCCATTATTTTTTATTATTTGTTTTACGAACCATCAAGACAGAGAATTGCTGTAGGAGGAAGGGAAACAAATAAAAATAAAAATTTGGTAACGCATAGTTTAATTATTTTATTTGAAATGAAATGTTCTATTAAAATCTGGTAGGAGGGGAAAAAAAATAAACTATCAAATTCCCTACGGAAAAATAAAATACCTAATTTCATTTTGTCGTTGGAGTGTTCCTGAAAACGAATTATGAAGCAAAAATGGCCTTATTACAACCATGACTTATATGTATACCACATTAATTATAACCATGACTTTATATGAAATATCACATTCATTACTATCATGACCAATGTATACCAAATTACTACCATGACCACTTTATAACACTTTATACACCACATTTACTACCACTATTTCCAGTGCCGGAATATTTTTTCACGAAAAATAGGGACTGGAGACATCCTGAAAAGTATTTGGTGCTACAAATACAAGAGACAACACTCATAATGTGCTCTAGTTTCATATCAACTTTGCACATGCATTAAATAAGCCGCGTATTAGTCATAATAAGGCTGAATTGTCAGAATGTATGAAACTGTTTGAACTGGAAGACACGATAACTGTGTGTTTTTTAAGGATTGTTTTTCATTTTTTGCGAAGTTATCGAAGTATAACACGTCAATGATGGGTCACAAATTGTATAAAATGTGTGACCCATCATCGACGTGTTATACTTCGATAACATCGCAAACAAGAGCTGTCGGAGAACAGCGCAGCTCGACTATTCGATTTTTCAGAGAATAATAAATTTATAGCAAGTATATACCATCAGAAAACAAGGCTACAACAATGTGGGGTGGAGTTGGGAGCACAACATAACTATGTGTAAGAACTGAACTACACAGAAATACGTAAACAAAAAAAAAAATGAGTTCAGTGTGGTGCGGGGTGGGGGTGGATGACTAATTGACTAAAACAACAAAGAAAATATGTAAAAAAATAAATAAAAAAAAAAGTTTCAAGTCTGGGGGGGGGGGGGGGGGGGTGGTGAGAGGCGGGTGGGGAGGGGAGGGTTGCACCATATATGTGTAAGAATTGACTAAAACAAGACAGAAATATGTATAAAAAAAAATAAAAAAGGGTGGAGGGGAGTTGGGGCGGGTGTAGGGGGGTGGGGAGGGAGCCCATGCCCCAATATGTGTGTATGGGGGGGGGGGGGGCAGTTGCAACATATATGTGTAAGAATCGACTAAAAAAACACAGAAATATGGAAATAAAAATAATATGATTTTCAAGTGGGGGGTGGGGTGGTGGGGTAGCGGGCATGGGGCAACATATATGTATAAGAATTGACAAAAGCAACACAGAAATATGTAAAAAAAAAAAGTTTCAAGTGGGGGGGGGGGGGGGGGGGGGGGGGGTGGAACACATATGTGTAAGAATTGACTAAAACAACAAAACAACAAAGAAACATGTAAAAAAAAAGTTTCAATTGGGGGGCGGGTGGGGGGTGAGAGGCGGGGGTTTAGGGAGGGGCAGCAACATATATGTGTAAGAATTTACAAAAGCAACACAGAAATATGTAAAAAAAAAAAAAATCAAGTGGGGGTGAGGTGGGGGGGGGATGGAGCGGGGACGAGAGGCAGGAGTGGGGAGGGTGGGGGAGGGGGCAACATATATGTGATGTGTAAGAATTGACTAAAACAACAAAGAAATATGTAAAAAAAAAAATAAAAAAAAAAGTTTCAAGTCTGGGTTGGGGGGGGGGGGGGGGGGGGGGGTGAGAGGCGGGTGGGGAGGGGAGGGTTGCAACATATATGTGTAAGAATTGACTAAAACAAGACAGAAATATGTATAAAAAAAAATAAAATAAAAATAAAAAAGGGTGGAGGGGAGTTGGGGCGGGTGTAGGGGGGTGGGGAGGGAGCCCATGCCCCAATATCGGTGAAGTAATAAGATCCATAATGCTATAACAAATCCCAAACCAAAATTATAGATATATACATGCTTACATGCAAACCTAAATCTGCCTTTATTTCACATTTTATGGGCCATCACAATTTGGGTTCCATGGGAGCCCAGAATTTGCAGAAGACAAAATTACTTATCCAACCCTTTACAACATACTATAAGGAAACCAATTCCAAAATTTAGTTCAGCTAGGACAAGAAATGTAAGAGATATAGACTGTAAACACAGCTTACACGCAAAATATGATGTGAAACAGACATAGTTTAAGGGCTATCAGAATTTGGGTTCCATGGGAGCCCAGGGGTTACAGGAATCAAAATTACTTAAGCAGCCCTTATGATAATGCTATAAGGAAGCTAATGGCCAAATTTGGTTGTGCTAGGGTAAGAATTGTAAGAGATATAGACTTGTAAACACAGCTTACACGCAAAATTTGATGTGAAATGGTGCACATTTTATGGGCTATCATAATTTGGGTTCCATGGGAGCCCATGGGTTACAGGAACCAAAAATGCTTATGCAGCCCTTAAGATAATGCTACAAGGAAGCCCATGAACAAATTTGGTTGTGCTAGGATAAGAAATGTAAGAGATATAGACTTGTAAACACAGCTTACATGCAAACCTTGATGTGGGACGCCGACGCCGACGCCAACGCCAACGCCGATGCCGACGCCGACGCCGACCCCGGGGGTGATTACATAAGCTCTCTTATTCTTCGAATAGTCGAGCTAAAAATGAAAAACAATCCTTATAATTACAAACTTATATATATCAATGATAATCTTTGCTGGCAGTCGATTTTTATTTCACATGCCCCAGTAAGCTCTGAATTAAATTAATTTCAGTTGAACCGATGAGAAAAAATCACACATTTCCAAATAGATCTCTCACGAGGTCGAGAGAACGATTATCAATCGATCTTTTTTTCGTTACGGGAAATTTCATATTAAAACTTACATCAATAGAAATGTGTGTTTTTGACGCTTTCAGCGTTCTCTACGCCATCTACATCGGTTGACAAATCGTCACACAATCCACAAAAGTTCATTTTACCCCCTGGATCCCCATGTACATTTTGTTTACACTATTTCCAAGATGGCGGATGGAACGACTTACGGAACAGTTCATTAAAACAGTGAAGGGATGTTTATCTGTTTGGTTGAAGGGGCGACCACCAATGCACTTTGTAGTTACATAATGGATTAAAACAGATATATTTTGGCAATTTGAATAGTTTTAAGCCTGTAAATAATAGTTTGGGTTGCGATGAACTTTTTTTCTGTATAACCGTGACGTGATGGCTTTGTAATGCATGGATATGCATTTCCATTACGATAGTATAGAAGGATAGCGGAGAGAAGAAGAGACTCGTGTTTTCGAATTTTTCTTTTTGCTATTAGTTGTGTGTAAATGTCGTTTAGCGATCAGGTCAGATATACATAAGGCCATCCGTAAAAAAATGCTGGTTTGCTGTGCTCGACCTACTCACTAAAAATAGCCATACCCAAAACTTTTGATTGCATGTGTCTTACCTTTTTTTTTTGTTGTTGCTTTTTTAAGGATTCTTATGGTTTTCACCTACCTACCTACTCACCTAAAACATTTTGGGTTTTGGGTCGGAGCACAGCCAACCAACATTTTTTGTAAGAATGGCCTAATGCATCGTTTTTGCAACCTTGGATTACCTAAATATTCCATACCAACTAGAAAATTCTTCATCAATTATCGAAATTCGCAGATTAAATGAAGGTAAACACACAAAAAAAGAAGTAAATGGCTTAACGATGTAACGGCCTTAAACACTCGACTCAAAAAAAAATTCCACACACACATACAAACACACTCACTCACACACACACTATCGACTGTAAATAAACAAGTATTCTGTCATAATTCATATACATGGAAGTTGTGGAGCCATAGTCATTGAGTAGAAGGCATCCATCTTGGTAATTTTGATTTATATATATATATATACACTCAACAAAATTCCTAATCGGTCACCTCAATAAATTATAATTAAAAAAAGAATAAATTCAATTTCGTAAATTTATTGATCGCAAATGAAAGCGGAATTCATTACAAATCAACAAACAAAATTTCATTTCAAACAAATAAAGAGTTGACATCTTCCGCAGGTATGAATAAGGCGACCCGGTAATTCGAATGTCACAAAATCACGTCAGTTGTATGTTAATAACGTGTGTGCCCTCCATCGGAAGCAATCACGGCTCGACAACGACTCCTCATTGATGCAATGTATCTGTGAAGATATTTCTCCAAACGCGGTTAACGTCACGCTCCAATTCCCGTAGATTCAGCTGCTGAGGATGGGTCCGTACCTTTCGTTTTAATAAGTCCCAGACATGCTTGATTTGGTTTAGGTCAGGACTTTTAGCAGGAAAAGGGATGACTCGTATGTTATGGGCCTGTAACATTGCCAATGTTGCTCTGGCGACATGGCACAGAGCGTCTTGGACGAGTTGCATGCCATGGTTTGCAGCAATGTGTGGTATAAGAACAGGTTGAATGATGTCCGTCTGATATTGTCGTGCATTCATGTTGCCTTGTATGGACACGATCGGTGTTTTGGTGTGCATCGAAATGCCCACTCATATCATAATGGATCCTCCCCCGAACTGGTCCGCCTCAAGAACACAATTGGCGCTGTTTCTCTCACCACGTCGGCGATAAATGCGTTTGCGGCCGTCGGCACAACGCAATGTAATCCTTGTCTCGTCGACGAAAATAATATTCGCCCAGTCGGCCCTGGTGAACCGTAAATGTCGCCTAGCCCAAGCTAAGCGAGCTTGGCGGTGTCTTCTCGTTAAGATAGGACCTTTCCGAGGTCGACGGCATCGAATTCGGTTTCGTACGGTTTATACATGACGTCCATAAGTCCCCCTCGTATGCCTAAATGTCGTTGTAGCTGGTAGAAAACGATCACGGAGATGTGATCCGATCATGTATCTGTCCTGTCGTTGTGTTGTCACCTCTGTTTGAACCGTCGTGGTCGATCAGCTACACTTCCGGTTTGGTTGAATTTCGCGCAAAGAGCTTGGATGGTGGATAGCCGTCGATTGAAGGTTCTTGCCACCTGAAATAAAGTTAAAAACGGAAATAGCCACCAAAATAATAGCTACAAATAAATTATATCGATATTCTTTTGAAATTTCAAAAAATAAAACTCACCTGTATTTCAACACTTTATAACGTAAGCTGCCTACCCTTCATCGTAACTAGTAATGCCCATATCGACTTCCGGTCATGCGTACATATTGTTTTTCTGGGTCAAACGGCAGCCATGTTTGTTTACATTTTGCATGGGAAAGGGAGGGGCAAAATAGACTTTGACAGATCGTGAGGCTCCAAAGGGACCGATTGAAAAAAGTTTGACTTCGTTAGAAGCGTCAAAAAACCATCTTTCTATTGATGTAATTCACAGCATGAAATTTCCTGTATTGAAAAACAAAAACAGACCTAGCTGCTTTTAGGCACTGCAAACTCGGACCGAAAACCTTTTCCCTGATAGGCTTTACTTTAAACATATTTTATTGCTTTTTACATAATACAGCAAAAGGGTTGGGCCACAAGTTATACCAACGTTAGATTCGGCCCTCCCCAACAACAAATAATATACATATAATGGATAAGATGGCAATAAGTTTGTTCAAAGCATAAGTCATGCTATTTATCTGAATTCATTGTTTGACAACACAGATCCTGGTCCCCCCTGTCCGGAATTAAAAGAAATACATATAGATCTAGTTCCTATCAAAACGTTTCGTATCCTTCATAAAAGTTTGAACGTGCTTAAAAATAAAAATGTTCTCTTCGTCTGAATGACTATCTTTCCCTTGTAACAACGTATTAATGCTTAAAGGATGGAGATGACGGGTTACACGAAAGAGAAGAAGCCGTTCATTTGTATAGGAAGGACATTGCATAAAATAATGTTCGGCATCCTCTCTTTCGTGGTCACAGTTCTCACATCTTGCAGATGGTCTTAATTTGTTTAAAAATAGGTCATAGTTAAGATTACTACAATTGTTTCTCAGACGAGAATGTAAAACAGATAAAAACCGAGAGCCAGTTGTGTAAAAACAAGGTATTTTAGATGGTTTAAAACAATGGTTAGTTAGTTGACTTTTGAATGAAGTAAGTGTATCAGAATTACGAATGTGTTCGGGAAGATTATTCCACAAATTAATACATGATGGAACAAATGAATTTCTGAAAAGTTCTGTTCTTGTATTAAAAATATTATAATCGTTACGGTTTCTTAAGTTATAAGGTGTAGAAAGTCCTACAATTTCAGGGAAAAGATTATTTAAATATTCAGGGGTAATTTCTTTTTTTATTTTATAAGCAACGATAAGTTTTTGATATTTACGCCTTTCTTCAAGAGAAAGCCAACCTATTTCTTTATATAAATTTCGAAGTGAAACAGATCGGGTTAACCCAGTAACAATACGAGCGGCTTCGTGTTGTATTTTTTCGAGATTATCTTTTTCATAGTTAGTGCAACTATCCCAAACAGATGAGCCGTATTCTAAAATTGGCCGTAAGAATGAAATGTATATTTGGTTAAGCGCTTTTCTGTTGACTGTAAACTTAATTTTTCTCATCATTCCTAGAACCTTAGAAGATGAGTTTATTACACAATTAACATGTTCATGCCATTTTCCGTCGCTACTTAGTGTAAGACCCAAGTGCTTGTGATGACTTACAAATGTGACATTAGTATTGTTAAACACTAGAGAGGGAAACGGTATATTTTTCTTAAGCGTAAATAAAATAGCTTCAGTTTTATTAGGATTAAAGTCAACTAACCATTGTTTTGACCAGTCAGAAATAACACATAAGTCATGATTTAGAATACCCTCAATATCAGATATGTTTGACGCGGTGAATGCTAGTGATGTATCATCTGCAAATATACGAGTGATACTTAACAAATGTTCTGCTATGTCGTTAATAAAAATCAAAAAGAATAGGGGGCCTAGCACAGAACCTTGAGGAACCCCAGCTGTTGTTGCTTGACTTCTGGACATACTTGAACCTAAGAAAACTCTTTGTGTACGACCAGTTAAGTAACTTTCTATCCATTTCAAAACGTCACCATTTACACCGCTCTGTTTCAGTTTAAAAAGTAGTCCTTTGATCCAGACCCTATCAAAGGCTTTCGAAACATCACAAAAGACCATGCATGTGAATTGACCCGAATCGATACCTAGACAAACTTGATGGTAGATATCGATTAACTGGTGTACAGTTGAATGACCTCTTAAAAAACCAGATTGTAGTTTATATATAAGGTTATTTCTAATGAAAAATTGTATATGTGTTTATACACAACCCTTTCCATTAACTTACCAACGCAACTTAAGAGTGCAATTGGTCTATAGTTAGACGATTCATTAGAGTTTCCCTTTTTAAAAAGTGGCATGATAGTACCCGATTTCCACAAATCAGGAAATTGGCATACCGATATAGATTTATTGAATAACAGAGCTAAAGGTTTTGCAATTGTGCCTTTAGTTTTTATTTATACTTTATGACTTATTTTATCTTCGCCAACAGATTTGTTGGGATTTAGATTTGCTATAATATCAACAATTTCAGATTCGGTTATGTAAATATTGTCAATGGTGTTATTTGTTTTAGGGGTAAATACAGGAAGCCTTGTACTGTTCTGTTCTTCACTGATTGAAGAGATTGAAATAAAATAGTCATTTAAGCAGTTCGCTTTGTCAGTATCATTAAAATGGAATATTTCATCCCCGTTGTCTAATGTTGTTTTTAATGGAGGAATTATTTCACATTTTTTATTTGATTTAACTAATTGCTTTAATAATTTCCAGTAAAGTTTGGGATTATTCTTATTGCTGTCAACTATTAAATCCTCCATATTACTAAAATATTGTTCTTTTGCATACTTTTTTAAATTATTTACTTTATTTCTAGCGTGTTTGTATTTTGTCCAGTTGTCTGTCTTGTTTGTTTTAAGTGCTTTAGTCTTTAGTCTGTCACGTTGTCTTGAGTGTGATCTTATTTCAGAATTGTACCATGGTTTGTCATTTGGTCTTATTATAACATCTTTGAACGGGATACATTCGTCCATATATACTACTATTTGGTCAGTGAACTTTGAACATATATGATTTATACAATCATTGTTATTTATAAAATTCCAGTCAGTATTTGCAATTTTGTCATTCAGTTTGTCGAAGTCTGCATGTTTATAAAACCATACTTTACGTCTGACGTTAGGTGCATCTTTAACAATAAATGATAAAAACATATAAGTACATTTATGATCACTGATTTCAGAAGGTACATCAAATGTTCCCTCGTTCAGTGACTTGAGTGAGTCTGATATCAGAATTGGATCTATCAATGTCGCACTTGAGTGTGTGACCCTAGTAGGTTCGGAAATAACGTTGGATAAATTGTTTAATAGCATAATATTCTTCAGATGTTTACAATTTGGATTAAGTAGATCTTCGTTTAGATCGCCTACAATAATAATGTCCTTATTTATGTCAAGGGCCTTTTCAATAGATATATTAAAAGAATCCCAAAACGATACGTTTGTGTTTGGTGCACGGTAAACATTACACAAAATAATATTAATTCCTTTGGACCTTACTTCTATCCAAATAGCGTCAATTAACGGGGTTTCTAGGTCATTCAAACGTTTACAAACTAGTTTGTTGGAAACGTACGTCAATAAACCACTAGAAAAAGGAGTCCTATCAAGACGAAAAGGATTATAATAACCGTCGAGTAAAAGAATATCGTCATTAATTTCTTGGTTAAGATGCGTTTCGGTAAAACACAAAATATCAAATTCCAAAAAATTATCTTTAATATAATCAAATTTCGTCCGAATGCTCCTAATATTCGAGTGCATTAAGGAAAGACAATTATGTGATTCGTGTGTATTATCGCCAGGTCCTGGATTTTCAGCTATATCACCTGACATTAGAACTAATAAAACTATAACTAGTGCAAAATTAATGTTAAGAATACTTTCACGTAACAATGAACATAATGTTTTACAATAGTTTGCAACTTTTTGCTTTAGATTTGACAATATGAGAAGGATTATCATCATTAACGACAAATGTTTGAAAATAAGACATTTCGAAATAGAACTAGATCTGTTATTAAATATACCGATTGACATTCTCCAAGAAGTTACATCATTACCTATTAGGTAGTAAGAAAATACATAAGAAAAAGAATGTCAGTCGGCATATACAAATGCAATAAATGCAGTTGGTTCTCCTTACAACATACGGATCAAACAAATGTGTTGTCAAACAATGCAAAGGAAAATCAATAGGTAATGCTGTATGATTGAAAAACAGAAAACATAACAGACAAAATGTAATCATTGAGAAAATAGAAAAAGATGGAGCTATAATAAACGGTTAAAAATACATGTTTGTTAACACTGCTTAATCAATTAATTAGTAGTGAAAATGAGTATATAAACGAGTAAAACTGGTGAATATTACAATTGTTCACACATACATGTAACATATACATATGTATATATCCAAATCAGTATAACTGATACATTGAAATCAACTTCCAACACACGAATCATCACTGGTAAATTAATACGTAAAGATAATTGAATATCAATTGAATCGTTCAAAGTAAATGACACTATTAAATCGGTATTGAACTAAATCGAAGAAACAAAATGAATAATAATAGAAAAAAAAAAAAAAAAAAAAAAAAAAATTCTCCCTCCTTTTTTTTTAAACCAAACACATATGTTCTTACAAAATGCTCTGAAACCATTTAACCATTTTACGCACTATTAATATATATCATGTATCATACTCAGTAATATACATGATATATATTAATAGTGCGTAAAGCCTGATCATGCTGATATTAGAATCATTTCACAAAAATAAGATAAATAAAATAGTTTTGGAATCTTAACCGAAAATACTTGTTCGTTCAGTCAATACATAAATTGTAAAGTTTTAACCCCGCAGGGATTATTTTATGAATTGATGGTTTGCTATTGTAATATGTGTCTATTCATAGATAAAGGTATCAGGCCACAATTGTATTGATCAATTTATAAGGTAAAATACACTGTTCAGCAAAATTTACGCATTACACATTTATTAGAGTTATTTAAACGCTGAACTGGTCTAAATCACCTGGCTTGTTAATAAGGTGCTGTTTGTCTTTCAAATCTTTCACAAACACTCGTCCATCGAATGTCCAACAGCCCTGAATAATATTGTCTTTGAACAGTTTTCTGGCAGACTTGAACAATTTGCTTCTGAAGGAAGTAAGGTCTTCGTTAACAAAAACCCTTTAGAACGTATTACGTGCTCTGTACGTGGCAAACTTGATAATTATAGACCTGGGAGTGGTCCATTCGGCCGGCTGTTTGAGTCGGTGGGAACGATCGATGTCAACAATGGCAATGTTGGCATCAATTTCTGCTGCGATGTCCATGACGATGTCGTCCGTGGATTCGTGGGGCGATTCAGTGACGCCGACGAGACGCAAGCAATTGCGTCGACTATATTGTTCCGCTGTGTCGTTGGCGGCCTCTAATGAACTGACACGACCAGTTAACAGTTTAACGTCTTTACGTAACTCCTTGTTGTCTTTCTCGAGGGTTTCAATACGTGTTGACAATGACTTAGTAACCTCAATAACAATAGACTTGACCATAGTTTCAACGTATGATTTAATAGCGCCCTTCAACATTGAAGCTATCCTTTCGAAGTCGGATTCCGCCAAGTGAACAGAGGAAGAATTTTCTATCACAGAAATATTGTCCTCTGATATTGAGCCTTGCCTATTCTTCTTCTCTGGGTTAGTAACAGATGCATTGAGAGAAGAAGAAGACAGTTCACGTTCACGTTTCTTAGATAATTCGTCATCTTTGATTGGCGTTGAAACGGTGAACCCACTTGCATCAGTCATATTTGGAGCTATTTTGCGTTACTTTTGCAGGTGAGTATAGTTGGTAATTGTAGGGACGTGACGTGTTGATACGCTGATATGAATGTGAATGTATATGGCGGTCAAGTGTAACTCAACCGTGAACAGCGATACACAACAGCGATAATATTTCAATTTTTTATTTCAAAGTTACTCACAATTTGCAGAATAAATCCTGATTTAATTTACCTACATTTAAAGAGTAAAGCTTCCCATTCCACTTCTCAAACGTACAGTTTCTAAAACTTGGTATATCCTTTTAAAATCCTTTAATTAACACTTATCATAGCTCCGTAAAATTTAACACACCTACTCCATCTTGAACCACGTGTTACTTGTGATAGGCTAATCTCTTTTTATCCCCAAAAGTGTCTCCCAAAACTCGCCAGAGTGCACCATTTTACCAGCGGAAAAAGGTTTAAAATATCGGTTATTCTTATTGATTAAGCTTTTTAAAATAACATGACATAATGTACACATAATCAAGCGTTACGATTGTAATATTAAGATAAAGTGTTTACCTTTACTGATATCTGTTTAAATCCGCTGTTTATTTAGATTCATTGTAACGTTATGGTTTAAAAAAGTGACGTCATGTAACGTTCGTTACGTCATCGTAAATAGGAAAGAAAATCAGGGGCGTAGCTAGGTGGAAAGTGGGAAGCTGGTACCGTTCCATTGTTCCCCTAATATAGTGTTTGGAAGCCCGAGCATACCCCGGACCCCTTTCGCCGCTCAAAAAACATGTTGGGCTACCAGTTTAGTCTGCGCCTGCGCAATTGGAACTATTTTATTTTGACATGTTATTGAGAAATAAAAGGACACTTTTAAGAATGACTAACCAATCAGAATGCAGTAAATATGTGTATTGTTCGTAGTTTGTAATTATGTTATTGTAAATAGCCATTATTAATTGATTTGGGCTGTATATTGTTATCAGTTGTACATATTATTAAATAAATAATTTAGTATAGCCTTAAAGCTTCATATGAATTAATACATCAAAAACTAGCCGGGTCGTCGAGTTTTCTAACCAAACTGTTTCATTGACAATAATTCAATCGTTTTTTAGCTCTACTGGCCAAAGGCCAGGCGAGCTTATTGGATCGCTGTTCGTCCGTCGTCCGTCTGTCTGTCTGTCTGATTGTCTGTCCGTCTGTTAGCAATTTTATAAAAATCGACATCTCCTCTGAAACCGCTTGAAGGATTTTGATGAAACTTCATCACAATGTTACTTGGGAAGGCCCCTCTCAGATTTGTGTTTTTCATGGCCGCCAGTCATCCAATATGGCCGCCATGGCTAAAACTAGGTCAAAATTCAGGAATTTTCAAAAGACATCTCCGAAACCACTTATTCCAATATTGTGAAATACCATAAACAGGTTCCTTGAGTTGGCCTCTATCAAGTTTGTGTTTTCGTTATCGTCGAATAATCAAAATGGCCGCCACGGAGTCTCAGAGTTTATATAGAGTTATATAGGAAAAGGCTAAAAATGACATCTTCTTTGAAACCGCTTGAAGGATTTTTATGAAACTTCATTACAACGATCTTTAGGACAGACCCCTTCAGATTTATGTTTTTCGCGGCGGCCAGTCATCCAAGATGGCCACCATGGCTACAATTAGGTCAAATTTAAGGAAATTTCAAACGACATTTTCTCCGAAACCACTTATTCCATTCTTGTGAAATATCATAAACATGTTCCTTGGGTTGGCCTCTATCAAGTTTATGTTTTTCGTTATCGTCGAATAATCAAAATGGCCGCCACAGCGACCCAAAGTTTACATAGAGTTATATAGGAAAACATTAAAAAATGACATCTTCTCTGAAACCGCTTGAAGGATTTTGATGAAACTTAAATCACAATGATCTTTGGAATAGTCCCTCTCAGATTTGTATATTTTGCGGCTGCCAGTCATCCAAGATGCCGCCATGGCTAAAACTAGGTCAAATTTAAGGAAATTTCAACCGACATCTCCTCCAAAACCACTTATTTCATTCTTGTGAAATATCATATACATGTTCCTTGGGTTGGCCTCTATCAAGTTTGTGTTTTTCTTTATCGTCGAATAATCAAAATAGCCACCACGGCGACCCAAAGTTTACATACAGTTATATAGGAAAAGGCTAAATATAACATCTTCTCTGAAACCGCTTGAAGGGTTTTGATGAAACTTCATTACAATGATCTCTATTATAGTCCCTCTCAGAATTTTGTTTTTCGCGGCTGCCAGTCATCCAAGATGGCTGCCTGGCTAAAATTAGGTAAAATTTAAGGAAATTGTTCCTTGGGTTGGCCTATATCAAGTTTTGTGCTTTTTGTTATCGTCGAATAATCAAAATGGCCGCCACGGCGACCGAAAGTTTACATAGAGTTATATAGGAGGATGCTAAAAATAACATCTTCTCTCTGAAACCGCTTGAAGGGTTTTGATGAAACTTCATTACAATGATCTTTAGGATAGTCCCCCTCAGAATTTTGTTTTTCGCGGCTGCCAGTCATGCAAGATGGCCGCAATGGCTAAAATTATGTCAAATTTAAGGAAATTTCAAACATCCTCCAAAACCACTTATTCCATTCTTGTGAAATATCATAAACATGTTTCAGGGGTTAGCCTCTATCAAGTTTGTGTTTTTTCGTTATCGTCGAATAATCAAAATGGCCGCCACAACTACCCAAAATGTACATAGAGTAATATAGAAAAACGTTAATAACGACATCTTCTCTGAAACCGCTTAAAGGATTTGGATGAAACTTAATCATAATGATCTTTGGGTTAGTCCCCCTCAGATATGTGTTTTTAGTGCCTCCAGTCATCCATGATTGCCACCATGGCTAAACTTAGGTCAAATTTAAGGACATTTATCAAACGACATATTACCACTTATTCCATTATAGTTAAATATCACATACATGTTCTTGTTGTTGGCCTCTATCAAGTGTGTGTTTTTCGTTGTCGTCAAATATTCAATATGGCCGCCACCATAACTTAAAGTTTACATAGAGTTATATATAGGAAACATGTTTCTTGGGTTGGCCTCTATCATGTTTATGTTTTTGAATCACATCATACCAGTAGAGCGTCTACAGGCCCACTTTGGGCCTCTTGTTTTATTAGGCCTAGTTTAGTATGGAGGGGGATATCCGCCATAAGCACATCTTGTATTTTGTTATTTTGAACTTACATTATGACAAATTGCAATATGCCTTTTTCCATTTAAAAATTCTAGATTTGTAATTTCTTAATTTCTTAAACGCTAAAATCATTCTGCTTTTATTTAAATTGTCGAAACTGTTATTTTAAACTTGCAGTATGACAAATTGCGATATGCCTTATTCCATTTCTAAATTATAGATGTTTAATTTCCTAATTTATTAAATACACTATTGATAATTTGGTAAATGCATTATTTAATTAATACAGTCGTAGAAATGTTTTGCTTTTCATTAGACTTCTAAACAATAAAAAATACACACAACTTTTTCAAGAAAAGAGATTTGTAATATACAAATGCAGAAGTTACAAATGAATAATGCAAGAATGCAATGAGTTGACACCAGATGGCGCTACGAAAATAATACCTTAGAACACGTTCCTCCCCCGATACAAACTCTTTTGGCGCTTAAATTGATTTTTCGGAGTCAGCCTTTTCAAAGATATTTAAAAAAGGCTAAATGCAAAATACTTACCGTGAAGTGTTTGAGACTTTGTTTTCTAGGCAGTTACGAACACTTTTGTTACTGTTTAACGCCGTTAGAGGTGAAAATAGCACACTTCCCGGTAAGGTTCGTAAGGGTTGGGAGTAAAAGCCGTACCGTACCGTATAGTCTCGGCCTATCAAGAAAGTATCATGCATATGTCTTACTTTCAGATATATGTCTGCGCAGATTAGACCAATTAAAGCGCCCACTAGCGATGAGTCGATTATATTCAGGCGTTTTTTCACGCTCATAAAGTTGATGTTTGCATGAAATAATGTTGTAAATAAACGCACAATGTCAATCTGTTAATGCACATATTCACTTTTTGACGTCACCTGCTTCCCACAAGTTACACCAAAAACCCTGAAAGTACTATTACAATTTGCGCAATTATAACAAAGTATGTACCCAAAACAATCTTTGCAATGCGTCTTGTAGTTGATTATATAAAATAAAATAAAAATCCATGCAAATTTCAAAAGAATCAACAACATCTAATATTTCTTACAATATTTACAACTCATTATAATATCATTATTATTATTAATTTAAATAAGGCTTAAATATTAAATAACTATAAACTATTATATGGTACATATAGAAAAAGAAATAGAAAGCCTTAAGAGAGGTTGTGAAAAACAAGCTTTATTAGTTGATTTTGAAGGCGAGAGAAGAATCAACAGAGAACTGATATTTTTCATACACTTTAGGGATTAGGGCTGAAAAGATTATAACCAGAGCCCAAGAGATGAAACTCCCATGGAAAATTAGAAAACGGGATGTTAAAAGATTAAACAGCTTGTGCGATGAAATGATCTCACTAGCGACTAGCGGCCCAATAACTATTGATTTCTTTATTTATTACTACGGTAAATTATTAAAAGAGGAAATTGATATTATTTTTTATGCTGGTTAAATTAATATTAATTAATTAATTAGGGTTTAAAGATTATTTTCTTGGTATATATTATATAATGAGTGTCAAAAGTTATCTTTAAGGTTAATCACATCTGCAGTGTTTGAATATACAACTAAAAATATTCAACATTTTCGCAAAACATATTATAAAAATAGTCATTTTTTCCGGAGCTCTCCATAAAAATAAAATCACGAAAAACGGAGGCAATACGTGTTTAAAGACAATATAAAACGAAAATAGTCAACGACAAACGCAGGACCTGTTTCAAAATCAATACGTTTTGCAACTGTGAATCATCTTAATTGTCACACACAGAGAATTTAACTATTGTAAAGAAATGCAACATATTTTGTTGGCCCTAGTAAAATATATGGGGAGAAGAGGTAACAGGAGTTCAACGGCAATTTGCATCATCACAATGGGGACACTTCAAGGCCGTGAGCTAATAAGGTGAACCCTCCCTACCTAGGAGGAATTTTGTAGAACCTATTTTCTGAAAGCCCATTATGTATGTAGTCTTTTGCAACTTGTCTGCCATCTGAATGTGTAAGCGTAATCGTGTTACAGGATGTAGAATACGTTACCTATAAAAACATGTAATTTTACTGCATTTTGAAGACTAAAAAGGTATGGGAGAAAGGGTTTGTATTTTAAACTGTCTTCATTATCCAGCCTTTTTATAATACAAACGTTCGTTTCACTTACTTTTCATACCTTGGACATGTTGGATATCTGCGCTATTAAGCCTACGTTACCGTAATATACGTTACCTTGTTAAATTAAGATTTTTAACTTTAGAGATTAAAAACATTAAACATAAGATGTAATATCCGAAAATTATTCCAAACCTTACAGATATCACAGCCATACGTGCTATATGATGTTAATAAATTTGGTTATTGTAATATACGTTACATTGTGTGTTTTTCTATCATTTTCGATTTTCCTAGGGCAAGACACTTTCCCTTAGCCTCGTCCGTCGGGCGGTCCCGTGTATCGGTTTATCCTCCGAGCACGTTAATGAACCATAGGAATCTATTCGATAATAAGAGTAAGGCAGGTTCCCGGATTCCTATATATCCTTCCCCTCTCTCTGGGGCGGCTCTAAATAACCTATACTGTGTTGATGAGCCGTTAAACAACATTCAATTCAATTCGATTTTCCGCATGTTAAAAGAAATTATTAGAACAAATCATCCAATAATTTATTAAAGTTTTATGTCAACAGACATAAGTGATTGTAACAACTCATTTTGAACATTATTTATGGTTTTTAAAATACAAAATTGTGTTTCACTTAATGTTTATGTGTTTCACTTAATTGCTTTATTAAACAATATATGCACTAACTGCAACGCATTAACATGTAAGTGCGAGTACAATAACGTAATGTTAAATAACTTTATTTTATGCGAAGTGTTTTATTTATTGAAGTGCTCTTGCAATGATTCTACAACTAATAATTTCACAATCAATAATACTGCTCTAGACCAGTCCAACAACATTAGTCAAGAAACAGATGGTACATTTCATAAATCAAATAATGAAAAATGTTTAAACTTATTAAATAATGAATATTTGAACCATGATGATGTACAAACTCTTATTAAATTTTAAAAACAAAGGTTTGCATGTTGTAGGATTAAATATACAGCATTTGTTGCCAAAGCTGGATGAATTGGAAGTTCTTTCATGTCAGTCTAAATCAGTTGACGTATTAGGTCTAAACGAAACGTTTTTAAATGATACTATAAACATCCAAGACTTACGTATTGATGGATATACTACTGAGCGAATGGATCGTACAAATGGTAATAAGGGCGGTGGTATACTGATTTACATTGCAAATACTATTTCTTATTCACGTAGAAGTGACATTGATTGATTGAATTGGATTTTATAGTCGCACCAACAGCTAAGGTCATATGGCGACTTTCCAGCTTCCATTGGTGGAGGAAGACCCCAGGTGCCACTCCGGGCAATTTTCGTGCACGGGCGGGCACCTGGGTAGAACCACCGACGTTCCGCAAGCCAGCTGGATAGCTTCCTCAAATAAAGATTCCTAGGCCCCTGAGGGATCGAACCTACAGCGGTGAGGGGCAAGTGATTTCAAGTCAGAGACGTTAACCACTCGGCCACGGACGCCCCTTAGAAGTGACATTGAAACTAATTGTATCGAGTAATTGTGGATTGAAATTAATGTAACAAACAACAAACCATTTTTGTTAATTTTGTCTATACGAGAGGTGCCTCACTTATAATTGAACACTTTTGTTTAAGATTTTTTTTATTATCATAAAAAATGCGTGATTTAATGATGTGAAACTGTCATTTAGAACGTATGCATTTAAAAATAATATCCAATTTCACGCGGTTCTTTTTAAATTACATTTTGAATAAGGTGTACACTATTTTGTAATTTTAAACCTATATGTTGCTGTTCATAATGCATATCATAATTGTTTAAGCCTGTGTTAATATTTTAAATATGATCGTATGTTTTATTTTAAGACAAAAATATAGATGCTGAATTAAAAGCTCGACTTTTTATCGCAATATTAAAACATTGACAGATAATAGGAAAGTTTGCTCGTATGTTACTGATAATTTTATAAATTAACCAAAATAACTATTTTAATCATATTTTGTGATATAAAAACATGAACAGTTATTGTTGATGTATATCATATATGTATATTATATACCTTATAAAGATATCTTTGGTAAAAAAATATATTATTTTTATCATTATTTGCAAATGTGTGTGTTTTGCCCCTAAATTTTAAGTTATATATTTTTTTATCTTTTCTTTTGAGAAACTTATGAAACTTTTTTTTATATAGTGAAGGAAGTCACAAAAATGCCTGCAGTTAATGTTTTGAACTAGAAGCTTTCGTAAATTTAATCATTTTCATAGTTGAATTTCATGTTAATTTTCGCTAAAATCCTGAAATTCGACAAATTAAAAAAAATATGCATATTACACTTTTCTACGTTCAGACATGGACATATCGGAATACTATAACCTTTAACGATATTTTAAAAGCATTTGTGTTAAAATTTGTATTGCAGTTATTTTTATATTAATTTGCTTCAAAATGTCATTCTCTACCCCTTTTCAAAAATGCGGATGCAGCAACATTAGGAAGCACATAATAGTGCATGTCATAATGTTTCATTTATGCGCATTGTTTATTCTGGGAAGTAAGTAACAAACAACTAGCGGGTGTAGTGTCGATATATGCCACAAAGTGACTTTTTATTCACAAGAGTGTGAATGTGTTTAAAGTTGAAATAGTAGACATGTAATATTGCATGAAACATTGTAATATTATGTAACACATATTAATTTCCGTTAATTACATAATGAAACTGATATAGAATAAAGCACTATAAAAATAGATGTACTAAATATTATTATGCGATATTACGTAATCTAAGTTGTTACACGATTTGTCGTTAATTGGAAATAACTGTTTTTATATTAAAAACATTAATGGTGTTTATATAATCTTTAATTAGTTATGGCGATTTACGCCTATTCATGGAGCTTAGACGTAGAATAAAGTCAATACGAGCGCTATGGTATAGTGTGCATTTATATATTTATTATTTTTTGTAGGGTGGTTGGTTGGGGTTTGTGGCGGTTTTAGAATTTTCCACTCCGACTGGCTGTTGTAAAACACAGAGCCTGAATGGAATATGTTACAGATAACCCTGGTGATGATGGGGACCCGCCTCCGGTGTTTTAATAAGCCAATGGTATTCGTGTTGTGTTATAAACACTCAAGCGCGTAATTGGTGTATAAACCGGGGTCCAGGCCGTACGTACAGAGGACAAACGCTTTGCATAAATATCCAATTACTTCGCAGTTAGATTATTTATGCGCATTGTTCATTCTGGGAAGTAAGTAACAAACAACTAGCGGGTGTAGTGTCGATATATGCCACAAAGTGACTTTTTATTCACAAGAGTGTGAATGTGTTTAAAGTTGAAATAGTAGACATGTAATATTGCATGAAACATTGTAATATTATGTAACACATATTAATTTCCGTTAATTACATAATGAAACTGATATAGAATAAAGCACTATAAAAATAGATGTACTAAATATTATTATGCGATATTACGTAATCTAAGTTGTTACACGATTTGTCGTTAATTGGAAATAACTGTTTTTTATATTAAAAACATTAATGGTGTTTATATAATCTTTAATTAGCTATGGCGATTTACGCCACTCTCATCAGACAATTTGACTGATGAAATCGCCATAAGAAAGTGTGTGTGGGGGGGGGGGGGGGGGGGGGGGGGGGGGAGGGGAAAGAAAAGCGAATGACCTTGGCATATATCGAACACAAAACAACAAAAGAAAAAGAAACCAATTAATTACGCGTATTTTATGCTGATGTTTTAGCGAAATGCACATTATACCTTAACGCGTTTGAACGATCGTACATGAACCCATGGTACGATCCTGACATAAATGTACACGTGAATAACAAATAATTCATATACATTAAATCACTAAGCAAAAACTAATTCATATACGATGAACCTCTCGTAAAGTGGTATTCCGTCGAATGTAAGACTTCAAAATGTCTCTTTCAAGTGGACCTTTGGAAACGGCCGAACACGACACATACGAAATATAGGTATATCCATGTAGTTTATAAACAAGAACGACCCTACATGAACACATGGTAAGGTCACTCCCCGTGTGTACGAATACAACCCCACATGAACCCATGGTGGGGTCAATATTTGATAATGAGTCTAGTTTGAATGCAACCCGCTCTCAAGTTATCAATGAAATGAACGCATGTATGTTCCGTGTTATCTTTATCTGTAATGTTGAAGGCCGTGAACCCACTGGCCTCTATTTATTGCTGTTTGTATTTCGTGAACGCATTTTACCGCAACTGTCCGCAGTGTCGAATAATGCCGTCGTTCACATTGTAAATAGCTCCACCGCCGACTTCTCCACTGGCGTCTGTAAACGGCGAAAAACAGCATGTCTGGAAAACAAAAAGGGTAGACTTTATGCTGAGCGATGCTACAACTTGTTTACATATCAAAAGGTGTTCTTTGACACCTGTTGTCAGACGGACGCAATAATATGGCTTTTTCACATTAAGCGTAGGATTTGTTACTGACCGAAGAAATGTCCGTCCAGACAGTATGATTTTTTTTTTTTTTTTTTTTTTTTTTTTTTTTTCGTTCCAATTATTGATTGGATGATCAATCTGTCGACAGATGCCGATCGCTTAAACGTTCGCTGTTAAAGGCACATGGTATGGTTACGGCAATAAAATAACGTTTATTCGAGCTTGTTCAGGTAATGAACCACTATAAGCATCAAGATATAATTAATTGGACTGAACAATGCTTTCTAAGTTATGTATGACACAGAATGGAGATAATGCGAACATGTGTTTTAGAACTTCAAATAACGCAAACATAATTATTTTGTATACATTTCTAAAGTGCCTATCATAGCTTGTTCGGGGGTAGGACCCCAGCCCTTCCATTCATATTCATTTTGTCATTTTTTGTTCATGCTCATTAAAGGTCTTCATAATGACCCCTGCATTGTTTCGGGTGCCATTTCGCTCACATCTATAATAGCAGTGGCAGAAAACAATAAACGTGGATCCAGCGTAATTGGAGTGTCTACAATAGAATTTGCAGCGACTCTGCAGTTCAGGGCGAGAAGGTCCTAGGCCCATTCTCCATATTTTGTCTCGATGTACATGGAGGATGAGCCTGGCATGTTCATGCCTGTTAGGCGCCATATAACCTTTCATGTGTTGATGCGCCTTAAAACCCAATTCAATTCAATTCAGGTAATGAACCATTATAAACAGCAAGAAATAATTAATTTTAATGAACACTGCGCCCTAAGTTATGTATGACACAGAATGGATATGATGCAAACATGTGTTTTAGAAATGGTTATTCAATGGCTCCCAAATTTACCGAGTGTTCCGACATGGGTAATTTTTGGGAATTATGAGTCAGGACCCTGTACATGCGACTTCTAAATCCCTGTATAAATAATGTTTATGAAAAAATGATTTTCTCTTTATTTTTACCTACTGAATATTTCGACCTACCGGAAGTTGACCGGGTGTGAAAGTTATGAATATATTTATGTTTTATTTATTTTATTTATTTATTTTATTTATTTAATTTACACAGCAAACGATTCTAATGGACACTGATCTTTGACTTGTGTTGAGACGTCTCGGTTTCGTGTGTAAATTACTAGAAAGTGTGAACTGTAATGACATTCTTAATCAAAGATACGGTAATGCTAATATCCTCTAATGACCATTAATTGTACCATTAACTGAATTAGGTGGAGGTTAACGATTCCCACGGACGTCTTTGAACATTGAACTGTCTGCTGCCGCTCACAGACAAAGATAAATGGCTATTAACTGACACCAGTTGATAAGACCACAGACTGTATGAGATATTGAATTTTGGAAAGATTCAGAGAACTTTGAGACGATTATCAAATGAAATTGATATTTAATATTTTCAAATATATGACATATATTTTGGGGATTGTGTCTAAAAGGACGTGTCTTAAATGACTTAGATCTACAAACTCTTTGATAATATCATTTCTGATATCATGGAGTCGACTGGCATTCATACGTTTGTAAACGATTTGTGTGCATTAGACCCACCTGTTATTTTGCCGGCTAATGAGTTAACACTGTCATTCATGATGACGCTTTCAGTTGTTTTGCCTTCGGAGCCAAAGCCTTTTCTACTATTTCGGACAGTGAGGCCGTGACTCTTTGAGTGACATTATCTGCTATTTCCCGTATTAAAGGGAGTACGTCAGGCTTTTCATGGGAGTCTAGGTGTCCGACTTAAAACTGACAAAGATTAATTATTTTCTATTCCGTATGACCAAGACATAATGAATGATCCTACACATTATCTCTTATTTGCAAAGAAATTCCTTCTGCGCATTAATACATGCTATCCTAGGTGACGCGCCCGGGTTAATTTCAGCATTTTACTCCCGATTCCGTCCTAACTATATGGTGTTTTGAGAATTTAGACATTAACGAAATGATTCTAACATCATAATCTGATTGATATAAGTGTTTTATCATGAACTTAGAACAATTTTATAATTTAAGATGTTCTAGAGATACCCCCTTTAAATTACCAGGTAAAATTGATACTTCCCTTGATTTTCTCTGTTGATCTTGTAACCGTCGGGCACTCTTTTCTTTGGGGGCACCTCCTGGAATAGTGAATACAGCGAGAGACACGATGCTTCTGAGTGATAATAATACTATAATATATCTCTACGTCGTGTCCGTGCTGAAGACGGCCCTCGGTGCGTATGTGTATTGAGAATAATTGAGCGGTGTGCAATAGGGCTCTTGACGCCTCTATTTATGACAAATTGCTGTACAGTAATAGGGCACTTGAAGCCCTTATTTATGACAAATTGCTGCACTATAATAAGGCACTTAACGCCTTTATTTATGACAAATTGCTGCACTATAATAAGGCACTTAACACCTCTATTTATGACAAATTGCTGTACGGTAATAGGGCACTTAACGCCTCTATTTATGACAAATTGCTGTACGGTAATAGGGCATTTAACGCCCTCTATTTATGACAAATTGCTGTACAGTAATAGGGCACTTAACGCCTCTATTTATGGCAAATTGCTGTACAGTAGTAGGGCACTTAGAGCCTCTGTTTATGACAAATTGCTGAACTATAATAGGGCACTTAACGCCTTTATTTATGACAAAGTGCTGTACAGTAATAGGGCACTTAACGCCTCTATTTATGACAAATTGCTGTACAGTAATAGGGCACTTAACGCCTCTATTTTTGACAAATTGCTGAACTATAATAGGGCACTTAACGCCTCTATTTATGACAAATTGCTGTACGGTAATAGGGCACTTAACGCCTCTGTTTTTGACAAATTGATGTACAGTAATAGGGCACTTAACGTCTCTATTTTTGACAAATTGCTGTACGGTAATAGTGCACTTAACGCCTCTATTTATGACAAATTGCTGTACAGTAATAGGGCACTTAACGCCTCTATTTTTGACGAATTGCTGCACTATAATAGGGCACTTAACGCCTCTATTTATGACAAATTGCTGTACAGTAATAGGGCACTTAACGCCGCTATTTATGACAAATTGCTGTACAGTAAAGGGCACTTAACGCCTCTATTTATGACAAATTGTTGTACAGTAATAGGGCACTTGACGCCTCCATTTATGACAAATTGCTGTACAATAATAGGGCACCTGACGCCTCTATTTATGACAAATTGCTGCACTATAATAGGGCACTTAACGCCTCTTATTGATGACAAATTGCTGCACTATAATAGGGGACTTAACGCCTCTTTTTATGAAAATTGATGTACAGTAATAGGGCAATTAACGCCTCTATTTATGACATTTATGACAGGGATGCAAAACCTCTGAGCCCTTTGTCGATTGGAGACACAGTAAGAATTCAACAATCTAACAAATTGTGGAAACCTGCTGTCGTAGTTAAATAGCATAATGAGCGATACTACTCGGTTATGACGAAAGATGATAATGCCATTTACCGTAGGAACAGAAGACGCCTTCTTAAAAACGAAGGAAAATATCTCACGGTGTCAAAGTGAAGGTTCACTTTAGAATTTTCCACTCCGACTGGCTGTTGTAAAACACAGAGCCTGAATGGAATATGTTACAGATAACCCTGGTGATGATGGGGACCCGCCTCCGGTGTTTTAATAAGCCAATGGTATTCGTGTTGTGTTATAAACACTCAAGCGCGTAATTGGTGTATAAACCGGGGTCCAGGCCGTACGTACAGAGGACAAACGCTTTGCATAAATATCCAATTACTTCGCAGTTAGATTATATCGAAGGAATCATTAGACTTGACATTACAATCAACATATTCGGCGAGAATTTCAAGATAGTTTATTCAGTTACACAATAAAAGTGTTCAAATATAAGTGGGGCACCTCTCGTAGACCTCCTGATTCGACACAATCTTGGATAGATCATTACGATACACCATTAGCCCGGTCAGATTCTTTATATCTAGAAACTAATTTAATTGGTGACTTCAATATTGAATATTTTCCAGAAGAAAGTTTCAGAAATATTAAATGAAATGCGGTTATTCATGATTATGGGTGTTCGCAAGTTATTAAAATGTTTTAGCTAAACATGATGCAATTAAAACTAAACGAATAAAAACTAGAACTCTTCCAGAATGGTATACTGATGAAATTCACAATGCAAGAGCGCTCAGAGATTTAAATCATAAATTGAAAAACTGGGATCAATAAATAATATGGAGAAATAAAACAACATCAATTATTAAAAAAAGAAAGGATAATTGTTTTTAACAATGCCATTCTTAAAATTAAGGACTCAAAATATATTTGGAAAACCCTCAAAACAGTTTCAAACACTGCTGACAGTGAATTTAATGTACCTAAACAAATTGTAATCGATGGCAAAATAATTGAAGGACTTCCCAATATAATAAATGCGTTTAATGAGCATTTCGTTAATGTCTTTAACGTTGTTAGCAAAGTTAAATACAAACCAGAAAACTTTGATAAGTTAAAGAATATTTTAAAAGAAAAGTTTTCTGGTTTCCGTATTTAATATAGAGCTTATCACACCATTCGAAAAAGATGAATTAGACATAAATAAATCTACAGGATTAGATGGAATAGGACCAAGAATTATAAAATTATGTAGAGATATATTAACTGTACCAAAAGCTTCTTTGATAAATAAATGTTTGATTCTTGGAGTTTTTCCAGATAAACTTTAGGAAGCATGTGTTCTTCCTATACCAAAGACAGGTAACAGAGATGATGTAAATAATTACAGACCTATTTCAATACTTCCAACAATATCAAAACTATTTGAGAGATTCATTGCTAATCAAATTCATATCTACTTCAAGAAGACAAAACTAATATATGAACACCAATCAGGTTTTCGAAAAAATCATTCGTGTCAAACGGCACTTATATATATACATTGTTGATAAATGGCTCAAGGAAATCGATTCAGAAAATCTTGTAGGCACACTTTTCTTAGATCTTTGTAAAGCCTTTGATTTGGTTGATCACGAAATCCTTTTGTTTAAATTAAAACTGTATCATTTTTCAGAAACATCAATTAAATTATATGAGTATCTTTCAAACAGAAGCCAAGTAGTTAAGATAGGCAATTCAATTTCAAATGCTCTTCGTGTTATTTCTGGAGTACCCCAAGGTTTAATATTAGGTTCGCTACTCTTTTTGTTATATGTTAATGACATTCCAGATATGTATGCAGATCATACAACACTGTATGCATTTGGGAAATCAGTATCGTGTATTCAAACCAAATTGCAAGCAGATTTAAAAAATGTTAATAAGTGGTGTACGATAAATAATATGGTTATTAATCCCATAAAGTCAACGTGTATGATACTTGGTTCAAACAAACATTTAGCGAACTGTGCAGAATTGTTGCTTAAAATAAATAACACAGCTATTCAAAATGAAAAAGTACAATAGTTACTAGGCATATACTTTGATGAATCATTATCGTGGAAAATTCATATATCTAAAACATGCAATAAACTTGTGTCAAAAATTAATCTATTGAAAAGGATTTCGTATTACCTAACCTATGAAATTAAGAAACGTTTCTATAACTCTTATAGTATGTCTACTTTGATTATGGTTGTATAACATGGGCCAAACAAATAAATTCTCTATTAATAGAATACTTAAAATCCAGAAGAGGGCCCCACGAATCATTCCTGCGAAACCTATAAAAACACCGTCTAAACTAATGTTTAAGGAACTCCAGTGGCTTACCTTTCAACGCAGATGTGACTATCACACAGGAGTTATGATTTATAAATCACTTAACAATTTAACTCCGGATTACATAACCAATTTACTAACATTCTCTTCAAATTCAAATTATAACATCAGATCTGCTGCTCGGCAGGATATAGCTCATTTAAAATCTACAACAAATACTCTTAAACGTACTTTTGGATATTCGGGAATGGTAGTGCGGAACATGATTCCCGTTGACATAATAGCTTCACATTCTTTAATTACATTTAAGATTAAATACAAATCCTTTCTGTTAATGAAAGAATGAAACTCCATTGTATTTTGCAACCTTACATTACAAGTATAATAAATGTGTCTGTATGGTTGAAGTTAAATAATGATGCATGTACTGTTTTATCTTTCAATATATGCATTGTAACATTGTGTAGTTTTATAGATGGCAATATTGTAAACAAGAATTGTATTTTTTTGTAAATGCTATGTCTAAATATGTTACCTTCTTGAAATAAAGTTATTATTATTATTGTTATTATTATTATTTATAGTTTGGATACCTGCGTTATTAAGCCTACGCTACCATAATTTACGTTACCTTGTTGAATGAAAGTGTTTGGTTTAAGAAATTAAGAATATTAAATGTTTTATATCCGAAAATTATTTCAAACATCATAGGCTATTACAGACAAACGCATCCATGATGTGGACAATGTTTGGTTCTTGTAGTGTCCGTTACATTGTGTGTGTTTTTTAAATAATTAATAATAATTGTCCCAGTGTTGCCAGAAATCTAGAAATATCAGCAAATTATCTAATAAAGTTGTTATTACAACATTCCTCTAGACATCATCTGTGGTAACAATACAGTTTGAACAGATATGAAAGTAATGCAATGCTAATATGTTTTACCTCATGTATTAAACACTACGTACGTCACCAATTAAATGTACATCATTTCATTTAAATACGACATCTACGAAGTATCAAATTCATCTTTATATATCGTTAAGACGGAGGCAAAACATTGAACAAAATGAATTTTGCATATAATTTACATGACTCTTCTGTACTTTTTACGTTACCAAATTCAAAGAAAAATATCAAATTATATGCAAAATGTTAACTACTAATGTATTCATACATTTATCAAAAGTAACAAATTAAGCAAGGTCAAGATATTCAAAAAATGAATTTAACTTTACTTACGTAACTAACAAATATAAATGTATAGCTCTATGAGATAATATGCATTTTCATGGAAATATATTTCATCAGTTGAGTTCATAATTCTTCTATACATTGTCATCACTTTTTCAAACTCAATATCAGTCATGTTGTTGGCTTGCATATCTTCCTGCTAATTATCGCTTCTTTCTTCAGTGTCAAACACTTTGAACATGATTAATAATATAAGTACACAATTTCTAATATAAATGTTCAAATGGGTAATTTTCCGTAACACACGGATAACCGCTGTATATGGGTCTAAAACCAAAACTGACTATCACCAATAGTCCAGTCACATAATTCGGTCTTCTTATTTGTTTCTACGTCTGGTAGGTCTGGTTAATGTTAGTCAGTATTGCGCCACAAAACACTTGGAAGTGTGCATGTTCAAATGCATGATTATAGAAAAATGACACGGCGGCTAAAAGCTCGACTTATGGCCTTTGAATTTTCGCGACATTTTTCGCGATTATTTGACATCCGTCTAAAGAGGTTTGATATATAGGAGCACACTATACTCTCCATGCTCTACGTAAATTTTTTGAAAATTATCCGAACATTCATACTGCTGCTCGAACAGTCCAAAATTGGCACAAACTCTGTGCGCTTTAATCATCTTCAATGGGACTGCCTCGACTCTCTGAAGCCATTGGTTGTATCACAGTTTGCAAAGCAATGCAGTGAGGTAAAGAGCAAATATCAGATCCATTAACCTGTACAATTTGTTTCAACAGTTTTAACAGTCTCTATTTTTTAATCATCCGAGTGCCAAACATAACAAACGGTTGTATTCCAGAAACAAACTTTGCAAGTATGAACGCACAACGATTGTTTCTGATGTTAGTGAGGATTGACAGTGATATAATTATTCTGATGTCTGCTTCCTCCTATGATGAAATCAAATCTTCGTGATCATCGGCGATGTCATTGGTAATAAAGACAGGGACGTTTTCTCAAAATAGGTTTCACGTCCTTGGAGCTTTGGTGTGTCTGTGTTCCACTGGCCACAAATGAGATTCATGAATTGTGTGGTATTGTCATGATTACTCATGAAACTCTTCAAATAACAATAGGTCTTCGTTTTTGGTCCTGACAACAGCTAAGTTGACGTTTTCCCTCGCCTCTTGCACTCAGATAGATCTAGGGACGAAAGTGTCTATCATAAAGTCGACTTAATGTTTTGGGAAGTAGGTCAAACATCAGCTCTTCCAAATAAACAAACGTACCAGGAATTGAAAACTGACTCTGAGGTGGCTCAACTGATGCCTCTAAGTAGTGGAACAATTTGGCTTTGTCAGTTCTAACTGGAATGCCATCCGCTGTTGTTAGGGACCCTGGTACTGAGCCTAGAGGATATGATAGCGTCAACTTACGAACTATAGTATGCCTTATAAATAAGGGAACCAATTAACCAAATATAGTGCGTTCTGCTTTAATCTAAATCAGTTTGTTCATTGTGTAAGTTTCTTTGGCACTTCAGTTGATGAAAAGATTTACAACTTGGTTCTCTTGATTGGATCGTGAAATCGGATCGGGTCGGCGTGTCAATTAACAAGTAATTGACGAACTATTTCATAGCCTTCTCAGCCTGATGCTGTAATAGCAATATGTTACGGGTAAAATGTTAGAAAGAAAGGAAGTAAAACCAGCAACAACTATTTTTAATATATAATCAACAAAATTATTCAAATACTACAAAGAAAGATATTTCATTACAGAAAAAACATAAAATGGATCCAGTATTTCTTTAAAATCCGACATAAGAATAAAGTCCAAATAAAATTAGCAAGTATCCCTTTAATCTAAATTGTCAAGTGTCCCATTAATCCAATAACATTTCAAGTCTTTCCTGGTTTGTTAATTCACTATAATCCAAATGTCCAAATAATCCAATAATCCAATGTCACTAGATGAGCACAATAATTCCCTATCCTCTCACAATATATTTTAATTCACAGCATACAAATATTGTGTAAATTCTCAATTAAAATAATGAACCAGATACTCCACTTTGATTACTATTACTGAAACCCTGCAAGTTTTACTAAGGTCAGCTTTATATACCAACATGTAACATTTTAAAATTAAAGAATCTTATGTAATAATCTACACATCTCAGTATGTAAACAATAATTTAGAAATTACTAGAATCAGATATTATATGTGTGCTATTAATAGAAACAATCTGACAGCTTGATCAATACACATGTACACTTATATAGCATTATATACGGTAACAAACATCTGTCTGTGGTGGAATACCGGACTATAGGCAGTATAACTCGTAATCATTGATATCAACTCGGAATGGGTTTGTGAAACCAATGATAGATTCCGTGGCTCTTCTCACTTCTTTCTCATTGTTCTTTATTTGCGATGGATGCAGTTCTTTGTGCGAAGACATAACTTCTAATGCCAGAATTGCCATCTGTATAGTGGCCTCTACCAGCTTTGCTCTACAGTGACGTGTAATGCACCAACGGTATTACCAGTATGCTGAATACTTTCTACTGAATACAATGATGCTACAATGGAAATGTGCATGTCGATTATTAGGTTATGTGACATGTGGACGAGTGACACTGAATTTCCTGTTTTGGAGAAGTTCATTTGACCCAGGGACAGGTTGTGTTCAGACACAGGGTGTCATTAAGTATACTGGAATGTGTCTGGCATAGTTTTTATGGTCATGCTCAAAGAACATCTGACATAGGCGGTAGAGTGAAGATAGATGCATGTCGAGGTCGTTTTCCTTTGTGTCTGTTTTGATAACAGTTAGTATTATTAGTAGTGTGTCCAAATACTAGTAACCAGAATAAAGAAAGACTAACTTACATTGGATGGGGACAAAATATGATTATTCGTGGTGTTTGTCTCAAAAGCAGGATACATTGTAACAAAGAAAATATTCCATAACTAGTAAACATTTTCATTAAGCGATAAGCTGCCAGTAGTTTAATGTGCAATTACTATATTTCTGATTATGAACCGTTTTAAAATATTTATCAATTATTTATTTATTTCATTTTTATATGATTGATTGATTGATTGATTGATTGATTGATTGATTGATTGACTGATTGATTGAAACGTCCAATGTTACATTGGTTTACTTATATTGCCTATTAATGCTGCCTTGTTTGTTAGAGATTATAACCTGGCGTTGATATCTTCATGTACACTGTCCCGTTTATTGGGATGACAATAGAGTGAGGTTTGGTGCATACTAGAACCGGGTTTAAACCCCCAGTGGCCTTTTTTGCCACTGACCGTTCCAAGGTGGTAGCCCTATTGTCAACCCTTTTGTGTTTGTGATGTCTTATTTTGCCGTTTATTCAACATGTTGGTTCATGGCGGGGATTTCTTTATTTACACTGGCCCATTTTATTGGGATGACAGTAGGGTAAGTGTGAGGTTTGGTGCACCCCAGAACCTGGTTTAAACCCCAGCGGCTTTTTTTGCCACTGGCCGTTCCAAAGCCGATTGTCGACTCTTTTGTGTTTGTGATGTCTTATTTGGCATTTTAATCATCTTTAAAGTTGTTCTTTGTTTCTGTGTGTGTTTGTGGTTGGCTGTCGTCCTTGAATGCTACTTTTCCTGTTCGATTTTTATATCTATATTTAAAGCTGTTTTATCTTTCTGTGTATGTTTGTGGTTGATTGTCGTCATTGAATGCTACTTATATAATGAATCAGTCATTTAGTCAGTCATTTAGTAATTTAGTTAGTTAGTTGTTAGTTAGTTAGTTATTTAGTTAGTTAGTTAGTTAGTTTAGTTAGTTAGTTAGTTAGTTAGTTAGTAAGTTAGTTAGTTAGTTAGTTAGTTAGTTAGTTAGTTAGTTAGTAAGTTAGTTAGTTAGTTAGTTTAGTTAGTTAGTTAGTTAGTTAGTTAGTTAGTTAGTTAGTTAGTTAGTTAGTTAGTTAGTTAGTTAGTTTTCAAAACTCGAGGATTTATGATTATTTTGCAACGAATAAGATGTAACGTAAACTACAGTATATTTTCATATTTTCATTGTGTCGAAATGTCTGTCTAAATTAAACAATTCATAAATAACATAACTATAGGTAGTACTTGTTGTTCATTTGCACATTTTTTATACTCATATTCAACCTTATTGAACCTCTTTTGGAATTGGTATGGTAACGTAATTGTCACGTGCGTTACACATAAACGCCCCACCGCTCAGATGGCAGACAAGTCTCATATTGACGACTTTTGTATGAACTTTCAGAAAATTATACCCTACAAAATTCCTCCATGGGTGATAGTGGGGTCTATAGCCAGCTCAAGGACTAAATGCCAAATGTTTCTCTACAGAAAACAATTGAATGAATTGAATGTTGTTTAACGGCTCATCAACACAGTACATGTTATTTAGAGCCGCCCCAGAGAGAGGGGAAGGATACATAGAAATCCGGGAACCTGCCCTACTCTTATTATCGAATAGATTCCTATGGTTCTTTAACGTGCTCGGTTGATAGACCGATACACGGGACCGCCCGGTTTACGTCCCCATCCGACGGACGAGGCTAAGGAAAAGTGTCTTGCCCAAGAACACACCGACGTAACTCAGTGGCACCACGGAGGATTGAAATGCTCGCCACGTTTTAGCTGTATCATCAAACAATAGCAGCCCTCTTTGGCTTAGGTAACAACAAGGGCAACACAATTTATGTACAGTGTTTCAGCGTTACTGTTGCTTCATATGCAGGTCATATTATATTTGCTCGTGTAACAGGTAACACTCCTCATTGCCTCCAGTAGCCACAAGAGCAACAGTTAACAGATAACTAAGATAAAGGAATTAGTTGTTTCGTCATTAAAATTGTACACACTATATAGCTCTAATAACAGAAGCTACTACCTTCTTTAATGTGGCATGCAGGTGTGAGTCTACTGCTAAAACTCATTACAGCGAATTGTATGGATTACAATATATTTCATTTTTTTTTTATTAAATATAAACTCTTTATCAACTTTCAGTATCAGGCACCATGTATGTATATGAACTATTCTAAAATACGTGCACGTATGTCTAAATAACATCTGTATGTTAATTTATTGCTAGTTTAAGTATGCTATAACCTAAAATTTATGACTTACGTTCATGTAAAATGAATTAGAATTTGACTTTGTAAATAGCATGTTTTATTTATGAATTTGAAGTGGGCTCATTTTATTGTTGATGTAAACATGTATGCCAGTGACTTTAATAAATGTGAGTGTATTTGTCGTCCTTTTGAATATCTGTTTGTAGCAATGTTTCCTTGTCGGCTATAATGACAAAGCGTGTCTGTTTATGTAACGAATGTCTTCCAGCGAAGTAAATTATATAGAGATTATTTAACTGTGGGTTCGATTATAGGGAAATCCTTCACGAGATGGTAGACGTGTGGTTCTTTCACGAACGGACGTAATCAAGTGAGTGATAAAGAAAACGCGTCCACCATTGTGTGAATGATTTTCCTATAATCAAACCCAACAGTTAAATAATCTATTTATTACATTTTTATTCAGTTTATGTATAGCTTTAACCGAAAGTGTTCGCTTTATTAAACGTTATCGGCGGATGGCGCCGACGCCAGCAACACTTTATTGACGTTATGATTCAACGTCAAGGTTAGTTATATTTTTGTGTTCGAAGTAAGTTATTAATATTCAGTGATTATGAATATTCTTTCACTGAGATATCCCAATCTTTCACCGATAGAAATGTACGAGTATAAATGAATAATCATTGAAGGTTCATAAATTGCGCAACAAAGTTACATGTGTTTCTCTTTGAAACCCTGATATTGACAAAATATATTTACAAATGAAAGCCTAAAGTGCTTACACCTGCCGAAACTTTGTCCTTTTTATTTGTATACGCGTTAAACACACACTTGAGCATCGTCGCCTGTGGTTTTATAAACAAATAACAGCTAGTCAAGTGTTTGCAAACTACTGATTTACTTTTTATTTCTAAAGTTTTATGTCTTCATGTTCCTTTTGATACTTAACATGGAATAAATGATGTCAATTTATGAGGGGTATTTAAGACTAAATGAAAAGTAAAAAGAATGAATGAGTCGTGTTTTACGTCACGTCTACACATAAATAGGTCATACTGTGCGCAAATACGGAGGAAAATGAAACAGTAAGTTATTAAGTTATTAACAAGTAGTGTAAACTATTGTTGTTATTTTTTTTACAAATAATTGATTATAGTATAATATTAACTATGTATATGTAGATCAATAGATCAACAACTACCAGTCAATGGTTGTGTAAACAAGTAAATGCAAATATAAACATAGAACAATGAATTATATAGTCTGATTTATTTTAAGAAATCTAAAACAAGACTGAAATCAATTATATCAAATAATTATTAACTTGGTAATGTCTTTGTCGCATAGGATTTGCTCACCTTGTAATACATACGAATGAGTATACCGTGTATGCCCTATTCTGCACCGAGCTATAACAACTTCCTCTCGGCGAATAACCCTATTAGACGGAAACCACTCACTGAGTAACGGTCTAATCGAATGCAGTTTATTGTTCACAGACAAATCCCAAATAGCTGCCAAGAGTTGCGAATATATTTGTTAATATGACATTTAAAATAAGTGTAAAATAATTTGGTTTAGATATAAATAATTGAATTGAATTGAATGTTGTTTAACGGCTCATCAACACAGTATAGGTTATTTAGAGCCGCCCCAGAGAGAGGGGAAGAATACATAGTAATCCGGGAACCGTGCCCTACTCTTATTATCGAATAGATTCCTATGGTTCTTTAACGTGCTCGGAGGATTGACCGATACACGGGACCGCCCGGCTTACGTCCCCATCCGACGGACGAGGATAAGGGAACGTGTCTTGCCCAAGAACACACCGACGAAACTCAGTGGCATCACCGAGGCTGAACACGAGGCTTCCGGTCACAAATCCGCCGCGCTACCGACTGCGCCACGCCAGCCCTCGTTTAGATATATATAAATAAAATGCTGCCTTAACAGTGCTATCAGCTCTATCATTAATCCTCGTATTACCACCTGGTTTTGAAGCCAGCAGGTAATAATAACAGTATCCATTATAAGAGATTTGTATTTTTCTAAAAGATGAAGTACAACCGGGTGATCATGTTTTCGATAATCCAGAGCTTAAAGAGATGGAAGGGAATTAGAAAAGGTTATGAAATGGTCATCCTCAGATTCCTGAATATAATTTAAGGCAAATGCCTTAGGTTCAGCTGAAAAGTATAGAAGCATTGTCAGCAGGCGGCTCTTTATACTATGTTTGTGAACAACAGCTGCTGCAGCTACCTTATCTCCATCTTTAGAACCATCTGTATATATATATATATATGAACGTGAATCTCATAGATTCCAAATTTCGAAAGTTTATTAATACTATTATTGTTATTAAAATAATAGTAATGATAACGGTAGCCTGTCATCCGTCGTCCGTCAAACTTTAACCTGCAACCTGACATTGGTCATAACTTGAAACTTATTTGACCTATGTTCATGAAACTTCACACACATCTTCATCTTTCCCCAAGAAATGCCGTAACACATGTCCAATAACTGGTTCTTCCCAGAAAAAGGTGGGTGATCTGCCTCTACCAGTAAAAAAAATCGACCGTCATAGATAGCTTTAAATGTACAGAAAATTACGTAAAACACCAGTTAACCAATCAACTATCCACTTCGCACATGCTTCTACAATGGGGGAAATAACTATTTATCTTTATAAGTTCAACAATTCCCTAAATACATGTCGAGCTCGCCTTAAAACATATCTTTGGCTGGCGTGGCCAAGTGAAAGCACGATATAGTACTTGGAATCTGGCGTTCCCGGATTCAAGCTTCACCAGGGCCACTAAGTTTCGTCGGTGTGTTCTTGAACAAAGTGGACGTAACACGAACGGTTCCGTGTATCCGCTGAGCACGTTAAAGAACCATAGGAACCTATTCGTATGTTGTGGTTCAGCAAGTTACATGATGACTATGTATCATTCCCTCTATCTGGGGCGGCTCTAAATTGCATATAATGTTAAACGACATGCACTTTTATTTGTAATTATCCTAATTAGTATTTGGTTATCTGTTTATCCGTCGAGTATATACAATTGAAGGTACACACGGCAATCTTGCTTTTGTTAACTCGCGGCGTCCGCTTATTTGTTTTTAATATATGTTCGATCATTGTAAGTATTGATTCAATATTTAAAAGCAAATGGTTTTTCTTTGCATATTATTAACTGTTGATTATATTGCACTAATAATATACTGAAACCTATATATGGCACATAACGAGGGGAAAAAACGAAACCAATAATTCTACATTTTATTAAATTATATGCAAACCGTTTAAACATTTCTTTACTGGACTAATTAAATTTAAGGTGCTTGATACACATTTCAAGATTGTTGTGTGTCCCTTTAAAGATGGTTAAGTGATGCGAATAAAGTCAAAGTTATTGAGTAAGAATTAAGTTGTAAAACAACATCTTCGTTAATTTTTATTCAATTATTTTCTTTCGACATTTTAGACAAATTCATAAAAGCAGAGTCCTTATATAAGAACCCTGATAAAAGAAAGGATTAATTTAATCTGTAATTGTTTACGCGTAATGTGTTTCAGTTTGATAGGATTTAGGTCACATACCATTATTGTTTCGGGGCTGCTGATTGGCTGAAAAAGTATAGGGTCTATTAGGGTACATATTTTTCGAAAGAGCTATTTTCTGATTCGGTAGAATTGCCTAAATCATAAGGGATGTCCATAAAATGTCAAAATAATTTGTGTAGGTGTGTATCTGGGCTATTTTATTGAAAGAATTGCAGGGATAGTAAATTGTCAGAAATTCACATTTATTTGCTGCGTGCCCGACGGTCAGTACCTTCATCAAACCGAAAGTAAGTGAAAGCATTACAAAACTCCCAATTTCTGGCACTTTTTTAAGGGTGTCTAGGATAGTTCTTGAAAATAAAGTAGCCTAAAAGGTTCCCTTGGATGTGTGATATGTGTTTTATGGCCAAAACGCTATAATGCAACCTTATGAAAAATGCAATAGTGGTAGATATATGACCTAAAGCACAGCATCAAAAAGAGATGCTCTGAGAGTTGGAAACTGATTTGGTTTGTTTACATTTATTTTTGGGGGAAAATAGCAGACGACAATATTGTTCAGATATTAAAAAATGGTAACTGAAACATTCTGCTGAAAAATTCATCTAAGTTTCAAAAATAAAACAGACTTTTGGCCAGTGGGGTGTCACTTCTTAGAGAATAATTGTGTTCAGTGAGTGGGGTGCAGGGATAAGTATGGATATGGTGTACTGTTAAACGTGTTCGTTGGCCAGATGTCAGTATGTACCTTGAAAGAGCCCATAGGTTTTCTTACATGTTGCATCATAGGCTACTTCACCATGATGTTCCAATTCTGGATGAGCAGGGATTGGACTTGGATGTTAGCCACCGGTGCCAGTGTGAATCCCTCACATTTGGTCTTGGAGACTAGGTCTATAAATATGTCCAGGAGTTATTGTGCTGATGCTGGGTCCTGTGTGGGTTTGCACGCTGTAGCCTGCCTCTTTGTACGTGCTTTTGTATTATTTCGAGGTATTCTGGTATAAGCGTGGTCTTTGGATGATGTGCTCGGACCAGCTACATTTAGTGTCTGCTTGGTTGTCCGTGATCTCAAGACTTTGTTTCTCAACAGTTGTCAGCGAATATATTTTTTTTCTTGATGTCGCGCGTAAAGTGTGCACATTTGCAACCGTCTTGCTTTGCGCTTTAATTTATGAGCTATTGATCGTTCTCTTTCTTGTTGTCTTTCAAATAGCACCTGTTGAGTTGTAAGACCGTGATCAACTTTTCGACCTATCGGAATAGGACAGTCAGCAACAGAGCACAGTCACCTGATCGATCGACTCCCCTTGACCATTATTGACACACTGTGAATTGCGATGTGAGCCCTACCTGGGAAATTACGTGAAGACGTTGCATTCTTCGGTAAGGATCTTTTAATTGATCTGTTCGTCGCCTCCACCTTCTGAGTGTTTGTGTTTAATTTTGTTTGACTGAGTGTGTCCTCAGAAAGTCTATACTCTATGCATTCAATTAAAGTTGTCTCATTCTCAGATTTTGACAAGTTGTTATACCATTAATATCTCCATTTTTCTGGCCGTAAATTGTTTCGAATTCTGCCTGATACCGTTTGCTTATATAGATGGCAAATCGATCACGTATGTGTTGTCGGTATGCTTTTGTATTGCCTGAAATCATGTTCAGTACATGGGAACTGCTTTTTATTCGTTTCCTGTGATTCTCAGCCAAGTGTCTTGTTTCAATCTGGTGTTCAGGCATGGTACTGGGTTTTTTTTCCATAAAGCTCTACTGCAGCCTGATAGGCCTTGGTATCAGGATCAGTTGTTAGGTATTTTACATCTAATCCATCCTCATGCACGTCTCTGAAGCACGTCGGATGGGGACGTAAACCGGGCGGTCCCGTGTATCGGTCTATCCTCCGAGCACGTTAAAGAACCATAGGAATCTATTCGATAATAAGAGTAGGGCAGGTTCCTGGATTCCTATGTATCCTTCCCCTCTCTCTGGGGCGGCTCTAAATAACCTATACTGTGTTGATGAGCCGTTAAACAACATTCAATTCTACGAAGTCCACACTCCACCCTTGATGTCACACATTTCATCTGTTCCTGTGTGAAACCCATGCTTGGAGCAGAGTTTATTTACTGTCTCCAGAGCTATTATTTGCTTCTTTTTCGTGAGATGTTCCACCAGTGTAAGTGCACTGTGTTGCTGATTGAAATGGGGTCTTCCCCACCCCAGAGTAAAGACTGCTGTTAAAATGCCGTCAGACTGCACAACAACTTTCTTTTCGCGCCTGTTTCTCCACTGAATAATTTTAGCTCTACTGGCAAAGGGCCAGAAGAGCTTATGGGATGGCGAGTTGTCCGTCGTCCGTCCGTCGTCCGTCGTCCGTCCGTCGTTAACTGTTGTATCGTTAAGACGATAGGGCCTTCATTTTTCATTATATTTTTACCAAAGTTTAATAGATTGTTAATATCAATGTAAGCTCGGATAATTTCGAAAAGCAGCCATATCGGACAAGTAACAACGGAGTTATGGCCCTTGATTTAGTTACAAATGCTCTATTTTGCCTCGTTAAGACAATAGGGTCTTCATTGTTTTATCCGATCTTTATCAAACTTTACCAGATTACTAATGTCGATGAAAGCTCGGAAAAGTTCAAAAACCAGCAAGATCGGTCCAGTAACAGCGGAGTTATGGCCCTTGATTTAGTTCAAATGCTATATTTTGCCTCGTCAATGCGATAGGGCCTTCATTTTTCATCTGATCTTTACCAAAATTTAACGGATTTTATAGTGATTTAATTAAAAATGCTGTATTTTGCCCAAAATTTCAAAAAAACGTAAATTGCGGTCACTAGCTTCATTGCTGTTATAAGAGCCATGTAAGCCATTAGAGCGTCCACAGGCTCTCTTGAGCCATTTGTTTTAAGTTCACGCCGTCTTTTCATATCGTCAACATTTTCATTTTTAATTATTTCATTTACTTTTGAGGCACTTTTTAGCTCTACTGGCCAAGGGCCAGCAGAGCTTATGGGATGCTGTGTTGTCCGTCGTCCGTCGTCTGTCTGTCTGTCTGTCGTCTGTCGTCTGTCTGTCGTCTGTCGTCCGTTAACTTTTCTTCAAACGACTTCTTCTCAGAAACCGCTTGGCTAATTTTGACCAAACTTCACGTGGATGATCCTTAGTTGAATGCTTTTTAGATTTGTTAAAATTAGGTCAATGCTACATCCAAGATGGCTGCCATTACCATATATGGTCGAAACCTTAAAAAATCTTCTTCTCCAGAACCGCTGGACAGATTTCAACAGTTTTTCTTTTAAAATGATCGCCAACGCCTAGACTATCAAGTTTGTTCAAATAAAGTCCCCGGGGTCAAAAATGGCCGTGCCCCGGGGGTCCAAAATTTGTATATTGAGGTTTTGCATGTTTTTCATATAGACATATAGGAAAAAACTTTAAAAAATCTTCTTCTCTGAAACCACAAGGCACAGAGCTCTCATGTATTACATGTAGCATCAGCTTATAGACCTCTACTCAGTTTGTTCAAATGGTGACCCTGGGGTCAAATTTGTCCCCGCCCCGGGGGTCACAGTTTTACATAGACTTATATAGGATTTTTTTTAAAAAAATCTTCTTCTCGGAAACTACAAGAGCCAGAGGTTTGATATTTTGTATTTACTATAAGCTTATGGTCCTTTACCAAGTTGTTCAAATGGTGACCCTCGGGTCACTTTTGGCCCCGCCCCAAGGGTCACATGTTTTACATAGACATGTATAGGGAAAAACTTAAAAAATCTTCTTCTCTGAAACTGCAAGAGCCAGAGGTTTAATATTTTGCATTTGCTATAAGCTTGTGGTCCTCTATCAAGTTTGTTCAAATGGTGACCCAGGGGTCACATTTGGCCCCACCCCGGGGGTCACAGTTTTACATAGGCTTGTATAGGGAAACACTGAAAAAAATCTTCTTCTCTGGAACCACATGGCACAGAGCTCTCATGTAATACATGTAGCATCAGCTTATGGTCCTCTACTAAGTTTGTTCAAATGGTGACCCGGGGGTCAAATTTGTCCCCGCCCCGAGGGTCACAGTTTTACATAGACTTATATAGGATTTTTTTTTTAAAAATCTTCTTCTCGCCAACTACAAGAGTCAGAGGTTTGATATGTTACATTTATTATAAGCTTATGGTCCTTTACCAAGTTTGTTCAAATAGTGACAATAGTGACCCTGGGGTCACATTTGGTCCCGCCCCAAGGGTCACATGTTTTACATAGACATGTATAGGGAAAAACTTAAAAAATCTTCTTCTCTGAAACTGCAAGAGCCAGAGGTTTAATATTTTGCTGGTGCTATAAGCTTATGGTCCTTTACCTATTTTGTTCAAATGGGGACCCTGGGGTCACATCTGGCCCTGCCCCGGGGATTCACAGTTTTACATAAATGCTTGTAGAGGGAAAAACTGAAGAAAAAAAATCTTCTCTGGAACTGCAAGAGCCAGAGGTTTAATATTTTGCATTTGCTAAAAGCTTATGGTCTTTTACCAAGTTTGTTCAAATGGTGACCCTGGGGTCACATTTGGCCCCGCCCCAAGGGTCACATGTTTTACATAGACATGTATAGGGAAAAACTTAAAAAATCTTCTTCTCTGAAACTGCAAGAGCCAGAGGTTTAATATTTTGCTGGTGCTATAAGCTTATGGTCCTTTACCAATTTTGTTCAAATGGGGACCATGGGGTCACATCTGGCCCCGCCCCGGGGGTCACAGTTTTACATAAATGCTTGTATAGGGAAAAACTGAAAAAAATCTTCTTCTCTGGAACTGCAAGAGCCAGAGGTTTAATATTTTGCATTTGCTGTAAGTTTATGGTCCTTTACCAATTTTGTTCAAATGGGGACCCTGGGGTCACATCTGGCCCCGCCCGGGGGTCACAGTTTTACATAAATGCTTGTATAGGGAAAAACTGAAAAAAATCTTCTTCTCTGGAACTGCAAGAGCCAGAGGTTTAATATTTTGCATTTGCTGTAAGTTTATGGTCCTTTACCAAGTTTGTTCAAATGGTAACCCTCGGGTCACATGTTTTACATAGACATGTATAGAGATTTATTTTTTTGAATTTTTTTTTTTTTTGATTTTTTTTTTTTAGATATTCTTTTTTGAATTTTTTTTTTGAATATTTCTTTTTTTGAATTTTTTTTTGGATTTTTTTTTTTTGAATTTTTTTTTTTTGAAATATCTTCTCTTTTTTTTGAAATGTTTTGCAATTTTTGGAATTTTTTTGCAATTTTTTTTTGCAATTTTTTTTTTGCATTTTTTTTTTGCATTTTTTTTTTTTTTTAGCTCTATGTTCGACCAGTCGGACCAGTAACAGAGGTGTTCTTGATTTAGTTAAACATGCTATATGTTGCCTCGTTGATACGGTTGGGCCTTCATTTTTCATCTGATCTTTACCAAACTTTACCAAATTCTTTAGTTATGGCCTTTGATTTAGTTAAAAAGCTGTTTTTTGCCCGAAACTTTCAAAAAAACGTAAATGGCAGTCACTCACTTCATTGATGTTATAAGAGCCATGTTAGCCAGTAGAGCGTCCACAGGCCCTCTTGGGCCTCTTGTTTGCATACCGGACATTGATGGAATATTGGCACCCAACAGCATTTTTCTCACACTGGAGGCTGCACCTGGAGTTTGTGTCATGGCTAGTTTAATCCCACATTTGCAGTCGCGGCTTTGCACCCCCTATTTCCGTTGTTTACATCCTCGTACAGCTGAAACATAATCGAGCGGTATTTGCAAGAGCTATAAATGACTCTCTCACGCCAGGCAAAGCCCCTCTGTTCTTCACTAGTCTTGTCAAAGGTCAATTCCCACTACACTTGGAACTCTTCGAGACGTGCTCTTTAATAACTGTGTTCATCATGTCCCAGAGTTTTTCAGTGTGAAACAGCTTGTAGCATCTTTGCTTGCTATTGTGCCTGAAATGAGAGTTTTCTGACAAATATTATCATGTTTGATAGAGTTAAATCAACTTTAATTCATTTTTCTATTCAAAATGTTTACGTTCAAAGTACTTACACTTGGTCCTTGCTGGCAAACTTGTTACATTTACTCGTAGGAAACTGAACTGCGTGGCTACGTACGAATTTAACCCTCCCAGCTGGTGGATCCGAGAAAGCTTTTGAAGGCATTGCCTCAGGCTTAATTTGTTCGTCTCGCAGAAGTTCTTCCTCCTGCACTGTCGTACCGTACTTTTCCTCAACTTCTTTTGTGATTTTAGCACTATTTCCCTCGTTTGGAGAAAAATATGCCCTTTTTGTATGTACACAAAATATGTACATAAGTTTGTATGTGAATTGGACCAAACACTTGTACATACTGTGTTTTGATCATCTTGGCTGTAATATGATACTTTGGATTGGTGAGGATAGAGAATATCCAAGTGGTCGCCATGTCTACACTCTCGCCTTGTTCCAAACACCCTCACCATACATATCCCCTACATTGCGGAATTTGTTTTCTTAACATCTTCATATATACAAAAGATAACTCTTAATGAGTCAATGGTCTTTGTTAAGCAATTAGAGTGTACAATGAATGCTTAATGTTGTTACTAAAGATAATTATTTACTAAAGCTAATTATCGACTGTTCTTGTTGACTTTCTGTATATTTTGGGTGGGTGGGTGGGGTACTTAATCAACATGTCAATAATCTAAAATGGAGGGAAGCAAGCTAAAACACTTTGAAAAATTGCCAGGACATATTCCTTTATGTATATGGAATATCTAAGAAAGAAATATCTATCATTGAAAGAGATATGGGAATTTATTTGGTAACATGTCTGTAGCTATTGCTATTATTTTTATGTCAACATACGTCGACTTAAGGGAAAACTGGCATATTATGCATATAGGTAAAACGACACAGCTATGGTGAATTTTACAGTAGAATAAAAAAATTATCGGTTTGTTTGAAAATGTTTATTGTATCAAACTAGAGAAGCAAATAATTGAATTGGTACGGTTTTGTGTCGCTTTAGGTCACATACCACTATTGTTTTGGGGCTGCTTATTGTCTGAAAAAAGTATAGGGTCTATTAGGGTATATATTTTTCGAAAGAGCTATTTTCTGATTGGGTAGAATTACCTAACCCATAAGTGATGTCCATAAAATGTCAAATTAATTTGTGTAGGTGATAAAAAAAAAATAGAACTATGTTTTTTCTTGCATCTGGGCTATTTTATTGAAAAAATTGCAGGGATAGTAAATTATCAGAAATTCACATGTATTTGCTGCGTGCCCGACGGTCAATCTTCATCAAACCGAAAGTAGGTGAAAGCGTTACAAAACTCCCAATTTCTGGCACTTTTTTAAGTGCGTCTAGGATAGTTCTTGAAAATAAAGTAGCCTAAAAGGTTCCATTGGATGAGTTTTATATATGTTTTATGGCCAAAACGCTATAATGTAACCCTATAAAAAATGCAATAGTGGTATATGACCAGGAGTATTCTGCATGCATGGAGTATTCTGCGTCCACCGTGGACTTATATATATAGGGAGAAATATTTGTGAACAACCAAGGACAGACTACCTTCAGACGAACTGCGGCAGGGCGCCTAGCTATGGTGAGAGACACAGAAATCACACGTATGCATTCACTTCCTTATTTTTAACTACATCAAGGGCCATAACTCGAGTGTTACTGGTCCGATTATCAAATGAACATGAATTTGTCGGGGTTCTACCCCTCTGCCTACCCCTGTAACGATTAAGTCATTTCCTCAAGGGTGAAGTGCTCCACTTTACCAGAGTGTACCACACCCTTTGAGGTGTTGAGAGAGATATGAGTTATCACCTCAACAGGAAGGTAACACAATATCTGATGTTTAGAAGATTGCCAGAGGGTGATTTTCGTTCACACTCGACATGAATGTTTTGATTTTTTAGTTACTTTACGCTCCTCGGCTCACTGGTAATTCCGAGTAAAGTCTTGGAGATGGCGAGAGGAGCTTTATAATAGACCAAAATGCATACAAAGAGATAATAGTAGATATAAAAATCATCGAACAGGACATGTAGCATTTAAGTTCCACAGTCAACCACAAACAGACAAACAACAACCACAGAGATGAAAAAAAGGCAAGATATGACATCACAAACATTAATACATCACAAACATAAAGGGTTGACAATAGGGCTACCGCCTTGGAACAGTCAGTGGCAAAAACGGCCGCTGGAGGTTTAAACCAGGTTCTAGAGTGCACCAAACTTCACTCTTACCCTATTGTCATCCCAATAAATGGAACAGTGTAAAGAAAGATATCCCCGCCAGGTTATAATCTCTAACCAACAAGGTAGCATTAATAGGCAATATTAGTAAAACACATAAATTATCATGTACATATAATATAAAAAAACATAAATCTAGAAAGTCAAAAAGTAATCAGTGATTTCGCAGAAGAAGTCAGAGCAACAAGAGAACAAACCGTTCCAACAATACAAGAATAAAGAGTATTTTTATAAGGTGAACATAACCCCCTCCCCTGATATTTTTGCAAGGGTGGACAAAAAACACCTGGGGGGGGGGGGGGGAGGGGGGGGGTTATGTCCACCTTGTAAAAAGTTCAGGGGGGAGGGGGGGTTGTCCACCTAGTAAAAAACATGAGTTTTATTTTGTCCACCTATACAAAAATGAGGGGGGGGGTGGGGGTTGTCCGTATACCTGGATTTAAGGATAGTAGTGATGGTGTTGATTTGTGTTATCCCAGCCAATCTGAAAATGGATCTATTTCTCGTGATTCTCCAGTGAAATCCAGCCCTAAACGTAAGCTACTACCCACCATGGATACGTCGGTGGCGCGCAGCGTCTAAAAAGTTTGGTTTGTTGACAAAGGCTTGATTTTGGGGCAAGTGACTTTTAAATTTGGGGCAAGTGACATTTTGGACAGGGCAAATGGATTTTGAACAGGGCAAGTGGATTTTCAAAATATTTCCAGAGCCCTGAAAGACAAACATCAAACGCTACCGACCTATAAGGAGTTATGTTGACGTCATCATAGAGTCCACAATATGTCCGGTAATCGCACAATCAAAGAGGAAAGCATAATGGCAAACTATTTAAATGTCAACAACTAAACAAGCAGTGCGTTGCAAAATTATAGGGTCTTACCCTTTTTTTTAAACATTATAACAAGTTTTAAAATAATGTATGAGAGTGATGATTATAAAGGATATTGCGAAGTTGGTAAATCACGTAAATGGGTCAACCATTAAACATGCAGTGCGTTGCAAAATGATAGCCATAACCTATTTTGATAAACTATTTAAAAAGTTAATATTGTCTGAAAGTGATCACGACCAAGTATCTTACGAAATTTGTAAATCACGTCACCTCAGAAGTCAGATTGTGGTAGTCTTTGTTTCAAAGTGTAACAAAAGTCGAACACAGTTAAGATAATACAATTTTGCAAAAATTGTTTAAAGTATAAAGTGACAATAGCCCTGATGGAGTAGCTTTTTAGTTATACAAGGGTTACGAATATGAAATTCTTTAACTCGGCTACAAGCTCTATTAAACAAATACGTTGAGAAACATAAACGCCCGAGAAAGTTGTAAACATCGCCATCTAAGTTCGGATAATTAACAATGTCAAAAAAATCAACTCTCTTGTCATAGAGTTTGCATATTGATGGTCATGATGAACCGTATAATGTTTTACAATTTAAAATGAAGCATATAGATATACATTCTCCGGTAGTATGTAAATAATGATTTTACAACATCTTACATCGGATACATTAATTCTAAGTCATGCAATATTTCAGTAAGCTTACCTTCTTGCCCAACTTATTTTTAAAATAATGGTAAAAGTCGATAACATGGAAGCAAAAAAGGATATATTTTATATTAAACTTGATACAGTCATTGAGCGTGAATTACTTGTGGTAATGTGAGGAGGTATGTCAGGTATAATTTGACAAAATGACCCTCGTAGGAATTTCTACAGAGTATACTCGTAAAACCACGAACCCAAGCTTAGTCATTTGTTTGCAGGAATATGGTGCCTCGCAATAAATTGATGCCTTAATTATCCTCAACAAGAACAATTTAAAAGGGGAGCATTTTTCTATGGGAGGTCGATAATCAACGTGAAAGGTGTCGTAGTGTTATTTGTCAACGAGGAGTGAGTCACTTTTCTACATAGAAAACGGACCCATTTGTCGTAGAGAAATGACTCCCGATTATTGTTATTATTCGTAAAACATGACTACCGGTCAATATTCTCCTTCGTAGAAAAGCGAACCCCAGTCATTATTCTCTGTAATGTCATTTTCCTACGAGGGTCATGCTGTCCGGTTACACCGGTAAAAAGAGGAAGTAATTTAGCTCGATGAAGTAGCTTTTAGCTCTACTGATCAGAGATAAGCAGAGCTTATGCCGTGGTGCGGTGTCCGTCGTCCGTCTGACCGTCCGTAAACTTTTATTGTAGCGACTACTCCTCTGAAACTACTGAATGGATTTTCATGAAACTTTGCAGAAATGTTGCCCATGAAGTCTAGTTGATCCTAGCGAAAATTCACGTTGATGTGAAATCCAAGATGGCCGCCAAATCTAACAGCCATCATTGTTTACATTGAGTTATTTAGTAAAAACTTGTAGGGACTACTCCTCTGAAACTACTTGACGGATTTCCATGAAACTTCACAGGAATATTGCTCTTGATGTCTAATTGGTCCTAGCAACATATCAGATTGGTGGGAAATTCTAGATGGCTGCCACGGCTAAAAATAGATTTTCAAAAAAGAAGTTTGTAGCGACTATTTTTTGAAAACTATAAGTGATATTGATATGCGTCTTTTCCTAAAATGATCAGTATGACATGATGTTGATCCTTGTCGAAAATTATTTTGATTCGAAGTTAAACATGGCTGCCAGCGGCCATCTTTGTTTACATAGAGTTATATAATGACAACTTGTAGCGACTACTCCTCTGAAACTACTAGACGGATTTTCATGAAACTTCACACGAATGTTGCTCTTGATGTTTAATTGATCCTAGCAAAACTTCAGGTCGGCCGAAAATTCAAGATGGCCGCCACGGATAAAAATATATTTTCAAAAAAAAGTTTGTAGCGACTATTTCTTGCGACTACTTCTTGAAAACTATAAGTGATATTGATATGGGACTTTTCTAAAATGATCAGCATGACATGATATTGGTCCTTGTTAAAAATCGTTTTGATTCGATGTTAAACATGGCTGTCAGCGGCCATCTTTGTTTACATAGAGTCATCTAGTAAAAACTTGTAGCGACTACTCCTCTGTAACTACTTGACGGATTTTCATGAAACTTCACAGAAATGTTGCTCTTGATGTCTAATTGATCTTAGCAAAAATACAAGTTTGTAGCGACTACTTCTTGAAAACTATAAGTGATATTGATATGGGACTTTATCTAAAATGATCAGTACCGGTATGAATCATGTCATACCGGTTGATCCTTGTCAAAAAATATTTTGATTTGACGTTAAACATGGCCGCCAGCGGCCATATTTGTTTCCATAGAGTTAGATAATGAAAATTTTTTGCGACTAATCCTCTGAAACTACTTGACGGAGTTTCATGAAACTTCACAGGAATGCTGATCTAGCTATCAAAAACCTATCAGTAGAGCTTCAAGGTCATTGACATCTTGTTATAAATAGAGAAGAGTTGCGTAGGAGTTCTTTGCAATTCATATATATTCTCTGAAGTTCATTCGCCTTACCGTCACTTTTTTACAATATTAACATAGCGCCATTTTGATTTCCATTTTGAAAATTCGGTTTTACTCAACCTTGCGTAGCAAAAGACTTAAAAAAATATTAAGTCGCTCAAAATAATGATAATTTCGTTGATCTTACAACAGAAGTATCAAGATGATTGAATAGCACGCACCATTACATCAAAATCATTACATTCCCTAACAGACATATAGAAGGTGTGATTGCATGGTATACTTAAAAGATGGTAATTAGTAGCCACCATGATGATCATGAATTATCGAGTGCAGAATCAGTGGTTAATTGTATTATGCTTTGTTATAATCATATTATAATGTGTTAACTATAACTGTACCATAGCTCTAATGATTTTCCTTTGTTCTTGCTTATGATATAATTTTCATAAACCTGAAGGTCTGAGCTTAAACCGTGCTATAAATGCCGGTATATTTCAGCCGTGCTATGAATGACAGATTCGGCAGTTATACCATGGTCTACTCAATTTTACACGAGCATAGTTGTAATGTTTACACACAACCTGTCAACCAAATATGTAAAACACGACTACCTATTATCAAAACATCACTCCTTGACATTGGATTTGCTCAATAATATACACAGGCGATTGGCTGCAATAATCAAAACATGGGTCATGCTCATGCCGCGTGATAATGCTATTTCTTGATTTGATCGAGCTTTTTTTTTTACTGAAAACTGAAACGCCCACAAACTTCTTGCACAAGCGTAAATGGCTAAGGTACAAAACATTTATAGCATATTTTTTTCGTATGCGATTTATACTGCACTCTCGGGCCTACGGCCCTCGAGAAGCAGTATAAATCGCATATACTAGAAAAATTAAGCTATAAATATTACTTATATTTTTCTTGTATTCAAGGAATACAAACCTTTTTTGTTTCTTAAGAATATTTAATTAAACATATTTTTCAATAAGATGCCGTGCAACGGTTGTCCTTCTTTTACCTGCATATAGGTTGGCTACCATGCAAGAAACTAGTAACATAAAGGGAACCAACCCTTACTCTTCCTCATACAGACGAATTCATCGTTCAGAATTAGTATCATGGAAGATTGCGAAGTATGGTATTTGCGAACAGCAAAGGCAAAGTCAGTGTTGCAGCAGCTCAGTATCAACTGTAAGTATGCATTGTTTTATACATATTTTTTATATAAATATTGTTTTTTATTTTTATAAATAATACGAATGGCTTAAGCTGATATTGTTAAGTTAACTGTGAATGTTTTCTATAAATGAAACAATTTCTTCTTGCATATGACTCAAAAGGAAACCATAATATTTTAAAGCCAGTTTTTTGTTTGCTGTTTAACATATTGTTTTCTGTTTTTGATACACAGAGTGTAATATAGTTTTCTACGGAGTTTATGTACGAGAGCTTTACAGATTGCATTTTTATGACTTTTGAATATATTTCCAAAACAGCAACAGAAAATCCGCCATGGTTGCTTTCTTCGAAAAATACATAAAAAGTGTGCAGAAGCCATATTTCAATTGGTCATTTAATTTTGTCCTCACTTATTTTTTCTTCCTTATTGCTTCATGTGCAATGTTATAATTGTAATGAGTTCAGTGCAGTAGTCACGCTGAGGCACACATAGCTAGTGTTCGTCTCGGTGGGTGTTTGTTTTTAACGTATCTAATGTTTAGTATTCATTATTGATCATACAACACACACGTAACGGACTAATACTGACCGTTACTTATATTACCCATCGGCCGATCGTTTTTATAACAAATATATATGTAAGCCACAAAAAATAAACATAAGACAAGTCATATTGGGCCACACTATTTGAAATTATAATTATAATGTAGATATTGATATCTACATGTGCATTATGGACATTTTCCTCGCAATTCTAAGCTAAAAAGGCAGCATTTAAAACAAATAGAACACTCGTATCGTCTTTAAAAGTTTGCGTTGTAGCAAACGATGTGAGAATATAACATATTGTTTACTCAAGAAATTGCTCAGATAGGAGTTTCAAAGTAGTATTGCACAATTGACTTGGGGAGCAATCCCATATCCCATAACAACAGCGTCCGCAGTTAATTTTTATTTTTATCTGTTTATGACTTACCTTGTACTTAACTATTTCGCTGCAACGTTATATAGTTTGCTTATGCCCTGCATCCTGACAGACATCTTGGTTAAAGTTTCGTTCAAACGTAGATCACTGTTTACGACATTGACCGTTTCTTTTTCATATTGTTTTACACTTCATTCATTCAGGTTAAGGTTATTAGTTGCCTTCTTTTCTCGACAAACGAAAGTCCTACACTCTTCAAACTTCATGCATGGATACATCTAAAATTCGACCGCTACACGTTCTTCATATACTATTAAAACTTCATCCAGACGATTTATATACATTCCAAAAGCAGATTACCTTGACCGACCATAACACTTCATTAAATTGTTTCATTAGTTTATTCTTCGGATCATCAATAATAAATACTGAAAAAGGGATCCCTTGGAAGCATCAAACCAAACAGAAGAGAAATAAGCAGACTTGTTTTTACTGAGTTTGTTCATGATAGTTAATATAAGGTGTAACATCTATCACGCACACTATCACCGGCTTAAGTGGTATTTTTCTCTAGAGCCAGCCACAATATTGGTTTGTGTGATCCTAAATGACCAGTAAACGTAGATATAAAAGTCGGGCTTCACGCACTTTTACAAGCCTAATGTTGTTCATACCCCGTAGAAAGATCGAAATATCGAATTCAATCCTTAGAGACACGCAAGTGTGAATGTCTATAAAGCATGAAAAGGTCATCCCTTGGACGCAACAAACACAAATCAGAGAGTGTAGCGAGTCTGTCCATGAGAGGTAATAAAAGGTGCAGCACCTCTCATCAATAGTAGCACCGGCTTAAGCGGTATTCCGCATTAAAACCACAAATATTTGGTTAAATAGTTATGGTATTGCTAAACTGTGTATAGTTTTAAAGAAATAATAACTCTCTTCAAGCAATGAAAAATGGCAAACAGCCATGCGCTCTCGAACATAATAAATGTCTAAACATGAAAACGATTATCTTTCCTAATTTGTCCATATGTAGCATCTACAGAGAGTCGCTACATCGCTTGACACATGTTTGTGGAGGCTTTCAATACACCCTGACATTCAGAATGATATGATGCAATTGATAACGACGGGCCAGCAAATCGCGGTGAAATTCTACCCAATTTCAAATAAAGTAACAGAAATAAAAAGGCAAAATAGGCAATTGGTGTCAGCGTCATTTCCAAGTGAAGTTCGTTCAAGTAACATGCAAACGACATTGAGGACGACTCGGGATGTGTTTATCCAAAACAAACAAGAACTGGTTAAAATGCAAGGTACCATCCATATCAACATTGAGAAATTTAGAAGCCAAAAAGCCAACGATGAAGGACAAATCATTATCAAAACTGAGGAGTTAAACGGTATTCGAAACAAAATTGGCAATTTGGAATTTAGAATCACGAATTATGAAAAACGTATACTGACATTGAACAGAGCAGCGGACGTTCTAGAAAGACGAGCGAGCTATCTGAAGCGTGTTGCAGAGGAAGAGAGTGGCATTTTTGGTTGGCTAATGAGTCTCTTTTGCGTTCTTGAGCCTTTTACAGGTAAATTTTATTGTTTTTGGTAAAGTGAAAATTCCATCGAATCGCAAAACACGATTATCATCTCAATATATGCTTGCACATGTTTGGTAGACATTTTTGAAACAACTCTAAGTACTAGAGCACGTTAATGGTATTACTAAGAGTAAGTATGTTAGTAATGTATATGTATATATATATACCTACTATAAATAATAAGAAAAAGTGGGTATTCAAATTAGAAAAGAACAACAACATACACGTCACAATTCAGCTAATGAAAAGGTTAATTGAAAATTGCAGATTATTCTCAAACCGGTTAAGCGTAAAGTTTGTGTTATTTAAATAAACAAAGTCGAACAATTTCATTACTATGTTTACTTTTGTCTACGTAGGCTATGCAGTCGTGTCTGAGGCTTCTTACATTGCTGGTGGCTTTGCTGGTATTAGTTTTAATAGCATTAGCGATTGTTCCAGCAGTGCGAGAAATTTGCGAATTGTTGAAAATCGTTTGCGTGAGGAAAACAGGGCGTCACTTGAAAGCAAATGCGCACTGGAAAGTCAAATAGGAGACATTGAACAGCATAAAGGTAGTATAATAATTAATGAGGGATTTCTGACACGAAACATGCGAGTGGAAAAGCTGACTTAAGTTAGACATGTACAAAACTATATAATGGTTCTTGGTCAGTAATAAACGTAGATTACCTTCACTTCATATGGCCGAAACAAAACATTAAATAGGCTTATCTGTTGAAATAAGGAAAATGGATTGATGGTTTGATATGCGTTCAGTTCGTTCGGTACTTTGATAACATTAGACAGACAAACAGATGATGATGGTGCTCACAAAACCGCAACCGGAAGGTCAATATCTCCTCTCAGGGTATCCCATTAAAGACAATCGCCATTTGTTCTGCCATTCAGGTCTGTTTGCTTGTTTCCCTAACGTCCCATCTACCTACCTTCATTGTGTGCATCTGTCGTTGCTTGCCTGAGTGACTTTTAATTGATCACCCGGGTTCTCTGTCTCCAGCCGTCTTGAAATGTGTTTTTACTTTCTAACATTTAAACGCTATATAACAGTTATTGGTCCTTTACTTTCCACTTTTGACAATAATAAACTCAAATTACTTGTACTGCGAAACAAAACATAATGTATTCCGTGTTACCGAGACAGTGTATTATTTCCGAAACAAAATACAAAATATGGCATGTAGTACAGTTATTTGCATTATACAGACTAGGATGTTTTATTAAGAAAAAAAACGTGTTCTCCATATATAGACAAATATAAATAAGTAATTAATTAATATTTTATTATAGTGGCATGTGTTTAACAATGTAGATAAAAAAAATTACAAGAAAAGTTACAAAAATACCCGGCCCTATGGGCCTATAAGTCACTGTTAAATAATGCAAGCAATAATTATCGAATTTAAGACAGTAATATATTAAATCAATTAAATGGATCATTTTAGTTTCTTCTTTGCATGTTTAAAGGTAATACATCCAGGTGAATTAAACATTCAGTTATCATTCGGAAAATTGGACTGTTTTACTAATAACAACAACAAAAATCAATCAGCTAATCTATTTGTACATTATTTTTAATCGCAATTTATCTCACCTTTTAGAGAAACTGAAGAATGCGTCCGCTGTTTTGAGCAACATCACCAGGTTACTTCTCGAGTTAGTAGAGATCACAAACAAATGCATGGATGCACTGCAGGTAAAGATTTTATTTTTAAAAAGACAAAACACACGAATAAAGTAATTTCCATATGCATGAATAAAATAAATGATTAAATGTGCGCACCTTTTAGAAAAGCGCAGAGTAAAATAATTCCAGGGATTCTGTCTGTCATGGATGTTGTTGTTTTTTTAAATAAAATTATAGCATAATGGTAGTAATGATTGACCAACATAATTATGGTTCAAGAGTGGGGGTGGGGAGGGGTTGCGTTGCGCATTACATCCAGGGACGTAGCTGACCTGAATGCGTATATAGGTCCGATAAACTAGGGTGTCCGGGGAAATGCTCCTCTGTTGTTGGTCTTTTTAGCACTAATGGCATTTCTGATGCAATCATCGTGAAACTTTGTCAGAATGTTTGTCTCAATGAAATCTCGGTCAAGTTCGAAAATGGGTCATGTGGGGTCAAAAACTAGGTCACTAGGTCAAATACTTGAAAAAACTTGTAAATACTCTAGAGGTCATATTTGTTACCCAATCTTGATGAAACTTTGTCAAATTGTTTATCTTAATTATATCTTGATCAAGTTTGGAAATGGGTCACATGAAGTTAAAAACTAGGTCACTAGGTCAAATATTGGAAAAACCTTGTGTACACTCTAGAGGCCATATTTTTGACCGAGCTTGATGCAACTTTGTCAAATTGTTTACCTTAATTATATCTTGATCAAGTTCGAAAATGGGTCACATGAAGTTAAAAACTAGGTCACTAGGTCAAATATTGGAAAAACATTGTGTACACTCTAGAGGCCATATTTTTGACCCGAGCTTGATGCAACTTTGTCAGAATGTTTGTCTTAACTATATCTTGGTCAAGTTTGAAAATGGGTCACATGGGGTTAAAAACTAGGTCACTAGGTCAAATACTTGAAAAACCTTGTGTACACTCTAGAGGTCATTTTTGTTACCCAATCTTGATGAAACTTTGTCAAATTGTTTACCTTAATTATATCTTGATCAAGTTCGGAAATGGGTCACATGCAGTTAAAAACTAGGTCACTAGGTCAAATATTGGAAAAACCTTGTGTACACTCTAGAGGCCATATTTTTGACCCGAGCTTGATGCAACTTTGTCAGAATGTTTGTCTTAATTATATCTTGGTCAAGTTTGAAAATGGGTCACATGGGGTTAAAAACTAGGTCACTAGGTCAAATACTTGAAAAACCTTGTGTACACTCTAGAGGTCATATTTGTTACCCAATGTTGATGAAACTTTGTCAAATTGTTTATCTTAATTATATCTTGATCAAGTTCGGAAATGGGTCACATGAAGTTAAAAACTAGGTCACTAGGTCAAATATTGGAAAAACCTTGTGTACACTCTAGAGGCCATATTTTTGACCCGAGCTTTATGCAACTTTGTCAGAATGTTTGTCTTAATTATATCTTGGTCAAGTTTGAAAATGGGTCACATGGGGTTAAAAACTAGGTCACTAGGTCAAATACTTGAAATACCTTGTGTACACTCTAGAAGCCGTATTTCTGACCCAATCTTGATGAAACTTTGTCAAAATGTTTGTCTTAATTATATCTTGGTCAAGTTCAAAAATGGGTCACTTGGTGTTAAAAACTAGGTCACTAGGTCAAACTTTGGAAAAACCGTGTGTACACTCTAGAGGCCATGTTTTTGACCCGATCTTGATGCAATTTTGTCAGAATATTTGTCTCAATTATAGCTTGCTAAAGTTTGAAAATGGGTCACACAGCGTCAAAAACTAGGTCACTAGGTCAAATACTTGAAAAACCTTGTGTACACTCTAGAGGCCATATTTCTGACCCGATCTTGATGAAACTTTGTCGAAATGTTGTCTTAATTATATTTTGGTCAAGTTCGAAAATGGGTCCCATGGGGTCAAAAACTAGGTCATCCGTCCGTCCGTTAACTTTTGCTTGTGTACACTCTAGAGGCCACATTTCTGATGCAATCATCATGAAACTTTGTCAGAATGTTTGTTTCAATGAAATCTCGGTCAAGTTAAAAAATGGGTCATGTGGGGTCAAAAACTAGGTCACTAGGTCAAATACTTGAAAAAACTTGTGTATACTCTAGAGGTCATATTTTTACCCAATCTTGATGAAACTTTGTCAAATTGTTTATCTTAATTATATCTTGATCAAGTTCGGAAATGGGTCACATGAAGTTAAAAACTAGGTCACTAGATCAAATATTGGAAAAACCTTGTGTACACTCTAGAGGCCATATTTTTGACTCGAGCTTGATGCAACTTTGTCAGAATGTTTGTCTTAATTATATCTTGGTCAAGTTTGAAAATGGGTCACATGGGGTTAAAAACTAGGTCACTAGGTCAAATACTTGAAAAACCTTGTGTACACTCTAGAAGCCGTATTTCTGACCCAATCATGATGAAACTTTGTCAAAATGTTTGTCTTAATTATATCTTGGTCAAGTTCAAAAATGGGTCACGTGGTGTTAAAAACTAGGTCACTAGGTCAAACTTTGGAAAAAACGTGTGAACACTCTAGAGGCCATGTTTTTGACCCGATCTTAATGCAATTTTGTCAGAATATTAGTCTTAATTATAGCTTGCTAAAGTTTGAAAATGGGTCACACAGGGTCAAAAACTAGGTCACTAGGTCAAATACTTGAAAAACCTTGTGTACACTCTAGAGGCCATATTTCTGACCCGATATTGATGAAACTTTGTCGAAATGTTGTCTTAATTATATTTTGGTCAAGTTCGAAAATGGGTCCCATGGGGTCAAAAACTAGGTCACTAGGTCAAATACTTGAAAAACCTTGTGTACACTGTAGACGCCATATTTTTTACCAGATCTTGATGAAACTTTCTCAGATTGTTTATCTGAATTATATCTTGATCAAGTTTCAAAATGGGTCACATGGGATCAAAAAGCTATGTCACTAGGTCAATATTGGAATTTGCTTGTGGGCACTCCAGAGGCAACAATTTTGATCTATAGGAGAAGAGAGCTATATCTAGCTATATCTATCTAAATCTATAAGAGCTGTTTTAGCAAGTAGAGCGTCCACAGGCCCTCTTGGTCCTCTTGTTTTGTTTAGGACTTTTGTTTTTGGCGTATATCTGACAGAAAACTTGTGAGGTATTTTAAGAAAGATTTTTTGACAAAGTTGAATTACCTACACTGTAAAATATAATAAACAACACATGTTGACCCTTAAAGGGACAATGTCCGTAACTTTTAGCTTTTAAACCACACACTAATTACGTTCACAAACAGTATTGAATATTTACTAAGTAAAAGCAAGATTGTTTGACGGAATTCAAACGTGGTACAAAAAAAAAAGAACTACCGCTTTGCGAGTTTGAACCAGCAGCCCAAACTAAAATTACACTCACGGGTAATAAGACTGTGCGCGTAATAGACGACATCGCTCCAACCTGAGCTGTCATGTTTTCATGTATAGATTTCACTAAATAAAAGTCAGACAGTTATTTGATTATGCTCAATATCAGCTTACTTACGGACAGTGTTCCCTTTAACCACCCACCCTCTCCGCCTTCAGTTTGTATTGCATTGTGTTTTGTTTTGATTTTATTCAAATTGGTGTATCGGCCCGGGCCTATATGGCCTAATAATAGCTACGCCGATGACATCACAGAAAGCGAGTGGTAGCTACTGTTACCAAAGCAATTTGCAGTTTGCACTCACTAAAGCTGCACTCACTGAGAGGCTTATAGCGAAACGAGTAAGCTCGAGATGCGAAGAGGTCATAATTGATAAAATATCCATTGGGCCACAGCATCTCTAAGAACTGCATTATATGATAAGCAAACGTAGAATAATGATATGTCTTTCATGCATTCTTGACGGATTTTCATGTGATGCATGAGTGCTTTTGCGGATGAAACCAGTCTGAGACAAGAGTCTCTCTCTGAAAACATAACCTGATAACGCGGGTGGTATAATTAAGGTGACAGTTGAGACTAGGAAATTCCCGTTCAGTAACAGACTTTTTTTCAGGATATTTTTTTCTACCATTCATTTATTTCGTTATTCTTCGTCCGTTGGAAGATATGCTTGCATTGTTCAGTCCATGATATTACCGAGGACAACCATGTTTGAATCTGGACCTATTGTTTGTTCTGGATGTATTAAAATATGCAAAGTTTCTGAAATATGAGGCAATAGAGCCATCGATCTGTTTTCGTCGCTGAAACTTGAAACGATAGAAAAAAATCATCAGTCACGAACAACAATTTAGTAGTAGTTTGTAATAAAAGTATGACTATCTTTGGAGTATTTCTTGAACCAAACAAAGTCTTGTAAAACAGTAGTATTTCCGATAGAATGCGGCATACACATATCTGGGCGCATTCGTATGAATTTAAATGAATCCACGAAGTTTGTTTTGCACATGATAGCATTTTACCAAATGTCTTTAAACAAGCGATACCATCCTCACCTCTGACATACGATATCAATAACTCATTACTGTCTGTTTGGCTATTCACTATCGCATGTTCATTGATGTTCTGCTTTTAGATTGACTAATAACCTTTGACTTGTTGAACACTTCTGAGGTGCTTTGAACATTATATGAGGTATAAGTGGATATAAAAGTCGAACAGGAATGCAGCATTCAGGGACCACAGTCAACCACAAACACGCTCAGAAACAACCAACTACAAAGATGAATAATTGGCAAGATATGACATTACAAAAAAAACAAAAAAAAGGGTTAACAATAGAGCTACCGGCTTGGAACGTTCAGTAGCAATAAAGACCTTTGTGGAGTTTAAACCAGGTACTGATATGTTTGTATCATGGTAATTAACTGGTATCTCTAAAAACATATGAAAATCCTTTCGGGTTCATTTTGTCTTGATGTGATACAATTTCCTGCATGTTTGGTCTTTTTGTAGATATAAGTCCTTTTGTTTGTTTTTGTTTTTGTTTCATTAGGATGCGGATATAGCAATGCAGGACGCACAATTGCAAGGAGATGCGTTTTTAATAATACAAGGAGCGTTTGCAAAAAAACCGGGAAAATTAACTATTATAGCGTCTAGACATATGGACAAACTCAAGGTCAGTGTCTTGTGATAAAACTTTCTAACATTTACAGCTATAGGTATGAGTTGCATATCCATCGTAAATTATCATAAGTAGTTCACTGATTTGTCAATTTGTTCTTCTTTGTTTCCTTACCTATTTGTCGTTGTGCTGTTCAAGTAATCAGTTTTACAGCATGAGCCAGGTAGGTAATCAGGATTTTACCCTACACACATGAGTTATCGTCATTTGTTTGAGTTTATGTTCATTTGGTTTTCTCATTATCATTGAACGAGCACATACTGAACATAATAATGAGTAATCTCGCAAAGTTTGCTCTTTTTCAGGTAGATAAAAATATGTTGATTCTCAGATTTTGAAACCCAAAAATGGTTGTTCCCTTGACCAAACTTGTTTGTTTGTTCAAAAATAAAACATAAAATAATCACTAATTACATCTATATTACCAATGTGCAACATAGTCTCTAAAAGACACTCAAAAGAAAAAAAAGTAATTAAACTCAATATGAAAGCAATAACATAATGGTTACCACAGCGTTGTGGACTCCAATGCGTTTGTACTTTTGGCAATGTTCTGGCACTAAATGCTCATAATGAAATTTCAAGTTAACAAAACCACTCATCAGTACAATAAGTAAGTATGTCAGCATAAATTAACGTGCACTTTCTTTATTTAGTGTGGGTTCGTTTGTTCATGTTCAACTGGGATTGAGAGAATTGGTGGGGAAAGTGGGAGTGTTTAAGCAAAATATAGCTTTATAAAACAAATGCAACTTGGTAATTTGCAATCAATAATATTTCAGTACTCCAAATGTAAAAGGAATTTATATATATATATTCTGTTTTCAAGAAAAGTGGAACAATCTGGAACAAGTTCTTAATCAAAACAAAGCCATTGAATAAGCAAAACCAAATCGGAGGTGTTGGAATATACATGCATATGGGATAAGTAATCACTGAGAGTGTCCCGATGATGTTACAATTCGGTAGTTAGCCGTTGTGTAGACTAAATTGTGATGTGGAAGTGTAATAAAGCCATGATATATTTATCATAGTACACTATTGAAATAAACCTGCAAATGAAAGCCGAATCATCGTTCGGTCCATTCCGTTCAATCGAGGAATATTGAAATTGCCTCGCCGATTTCAGTAACCGTTCAAAATGCCGCACTACGGTAATCGACGAGGTGGTTACATTGTTCAGTGTCGTTTGGAAAAGGCAGAGTCAACATACGACGTCATCATAAAAAATACGACGTCATCATATGACAACGTCACTGTATAATAGGGAACTACACTTTGCTTTTGCAGCTTTTTTTTAGTAATTTGATTAATAGAATCTCACATTCGTGTCTATTTAATATTGAATTTATCGAACCCGTTGGATACAACTGGTAAGCCTTGTATCATACAATTTTATCATTTTTTATACAAATTAAATAGTAAACAGGCACTCACGTGAGATCCACTATCAGTATTGTCAACCGAGAAAACGAATATAGGAATGTGTATGCTCACATACGTATGAGGACGTTTGGCCGTGACGAATTGTGTTAACATATAATAATTACCAAATGTAAGACGTAGAAACGAAATAAGAACTGAGGAGTTGTTTCCCCTAAAATAGCAATACATTTATCACCTCAAATCACATGCAACTTTGTATTTCTCTGGATGGAATATATCTTTTCAAGCGGAAAAGATAATTTTACATGCACATCACATCAATTAAAAAAAACGTATTTTAAATCGAAATAAACGTGTTTTATACCCAGGAAAAACAAGTTTTACAGCAGCTTGTCAAGACAGATGTAACACTGAAATACTAAGCCACTGAGATCTTTCTGAGCTAAGGAACTAAGCCACCAAGTCTTTCTGAGCTAAGAAACTAAGCCACTAAGTCTTTCTAAGTTTACACAATTGTATTAAATTCACAGCGTGCTTGTTTAAAATTTGCAAAAATATATGGTAATGTGAAAATACTAACACAATTCGTGCATGTGTGTGTGTGTGTGTGTGTGTGTGTGTTTGCACGAAACTTATCACTACATGGAAAGTTGTAAAATGTATTGCTTTCTTTTTATCACAATATTTGTTTTGCTGTTTGAACGAAGAGGTGAGTTCTTTAAAAGGTCAAATATTTCACTAGTCGACTGATACAATAATGCAACATGTATGCCTCTTCACCCGTCATCATATAGTGCCGAAAATTTCGCGTTCAATTATATCGCCTTAATTGTTATTGCGCTGTAATGACAATAGTCCTTGTGAAAACTCCCAATAACAATTATGTTGGTGTTTTTATTTAACACGCTCCGTGCAACTTAGAGTTATAATATATCATGTATGTCAAAATTCAGAGAGAAGCTGTTAAACAACAGTATTGTAATACTTAAAATTGTCATATCTTAAAAACACTTGTTACTAAAGAATAGCGCATTTCATGTGTAACATTGTTAGATTTATATAACATTGTATTTGATAAACATGATTCTAAGTAATATTTATATTAACACTGTCATAACGCCATTGATTTATATGAAATGTTTGTTATAAAATTGTTTAAAATTGTCATATATATGACGTACTGCATAATATGTAAGTACTTTGTAAGGTTTATTTGGGATGGCCTCAACCCAAATAGACCTATGACGAGGCTAATAAAAGTTCTTCCTTGTCCCAGACTTGGTCTGTATATATGTATTAAATGTTACGTCAATGTTAAGTGAAAGCACGGGATTATGATGTATGCAAATATTACATTGTGTTTGGCCGTTCTGATTGTTTTGTTTGTATATTTAGTATATCCATATTCGCAAGTGCTTATGGCAGTTAAATGTATGCTAGTTGTCATAGTCATCCACTCCAATGAAGTCCGACACTGTCTATTCATCAAGTAACATCCATATTTATTGTTATGTAGTAACTATTCCACGATTGTTAATTATTTGACCTATAAATTGTAATGGAGGCTGCGATTTTGTATTTCCAGTCAGTGCAGTAATTCGTGTAAACTTGTATCGATACAAACGCTAATATTAAAAGAGACAACGTTAAGGAACTATTTTTTGGAACAAAATGCTAAGATTATGTAGTTATCGATATCCCCATGTATATATAACGTTACCGTTGAATCAGGTAACAAACGCAAACGCTATATTTCCTTTTTTGGCAACATTCAAACAGAAAAATAACTGATTTATTGTAGATACGTAAAAGTTATTTTGTTGGGTCTGTAATATTAGAAATATCCTAACTAAATATCTTAAACCAAAATTTATCACTTTTTAAACATTTGTTTTGTCGTTTTAATAATGCTATGGATTAATAAAACCCGCAGCTAATAGTTTATCTTAAAATAGATGCTCCGAAGTGTCGCTGAGAGGTTAATAAGGATATTTGAAAATATGTAAAAATCCTAAATTTTGACAAGTAATATTTTCTACTTAAGTTGCTTTATAAATACATGCCCTTGTATTTATTATATAATTCAGCTGTCAGAATACTATCTATGTTTTTTTCCATTAAATAGTACAACAATCGTGAGTATTTTGAAGGAAAGAACAGGTTTAATAACAAAATATACTTTCATGTACCATTGTTTGTTTTACTGTTGAATACGCACTATTTATTAGTTTAGAAAATATATGATATTACCAATAATCACATAATTATGTTTCGTGTTAGAGCAAATGTGTATTGATAAACTCTGTATATTATGACATACAACTGACATTAAGTGAATTCATGTCTGTCGAGTTTTCGAGCAGTAACATATATTGGTACAAGGACTGCATGGTTAGGATCGTTAAGTCCAATTATGCATATATGGTGTTCGACGTAAACGGATGCTGTGCCTAGAATTTCCATTACTGTTAGCGCCATAAGTATGACCTATGTGCCTCTAAGATCCTTATTATAAAATGGGTTTAAATATCATATTTTGTATTTGTATCAATGCATTCTTCGTGTACACTCTGTACAGAATGAATTGAAGGAGTTTAATCAACTTGGTTTATCTTGCTTGATGTAAATGGCTTGATGTAAATGGAGGATGAGACTGGATCGTTCATTCCTACTCGGCGCCATATAACCGTTCATGTGTGCGCCTTAAAACCCAATTCAATTCAAATCAACATGGTTTAATAGTAGTATCTTATTCCGCGGCGATGGCGTAATGTTTGCCTCCCGATCCCTAATCGGTTCACACCAAACACTTCATGGTACCAATTTATTTTTTTCAGTGGTTTACAACATTTCATATATACATTGTACAATCATATTAATGGATTAGAACGATAGCAAACTGCTTATAGAATTCTTCTCCTAGGAAAGATTGTTAGTAATAAATAAAAATGACGGTTATATTTTCAAATTGTAAGGCTGGGAACTTCATCCAAAACATTACAAGTGTAGCAAGAAATAACAAACAGAACATATAAACTTTCAGCAAAAAGAAAATGCTAAGGCAAAAAAAATGAACCTAAGGTAATTTAGATTCAAACAATAAAAACATGATAGATTATACTGGAACAAAAATGGGAAATTATATATATATTTTTATAAAAAGAAATACTGAACACTTTTGGGATACAAAGAACGGTGACAGTGTGGAGGGGCAACGAGCGCATGCAGCACACATCGCGACTAGCAGTCCTCTGTTCAAATAAATAAGATAGTAGTAAGCAGCTTCCTAGTTCTATTTATGTTAGAAAAAAAGAACTAAAACCGTTTCCTCAACATAAAGTAACTGTTCACAGCTTCAAATATAGCATTTTTTGTTTGGATTGCAAGCGACGGATCTCCGTATAATATTAAAAGATTAGAACGAAAGCAAACTGTTTATATAATTTTTATTTAATGAGACGTTACAAAGTGGTGTTAATGTATCCAACATGTCCGTACGAATGTTGTCATAAAGAGGGCAGTTAGAAAGGAAGTGGTGTGCATTTTCGATGTTTCCACATTGACATATCTGTGAATCTGAAATATTTTTTGAAAATAGGTCATGATTTAGTGCGAAGACGAGCGTGAAGACGTTGTGCCCCATCTAGCACTTTTGTAATAGTAGTGTGGGGTTTGCACTTTGTTACGGTTTAAGTAATGTTTGAAAGAGTTGATGGAATCGGCATCCCTGGCCACCGATGGAAGTTTGTTCCACTCACGAGTAGCAGAAGGAAGGAAAGAATCGAGGTAAAGGTTAGTTCTTGAATTGAAGGTTTGAAAATCATTTGGATTGCGTACATTGTAGTTAGATGCAGCATGAACTGGTGTTGGGACTAACAATGATCGGTACTGCGGTGTTAAACCATTAATCATTTTATAGTATAAGATGAGTTTATGTTTTTTTCTACGCGAGTCGAAAGATTCCCAGCATACCTCTTGATTTAAATGTGAAGTGACACTAGTTTAGTTGTACCCGTAGCAATTATTGCAGCTTCGTTTTGTATTTTGTCAAGCTCATTTCTTTCGCAAGTTGTACATTTATCCCATGTGACGTCAGCATATTCTAAAAGTGGCGTTATAAAATATAGGTATTTTGTTTCAAGTGAATTCCTATCTAACTGGTGTTTTAACTTCCTCATTATGTTTATTCTGGGCCATGCTTTGGATTGAACGTATTCGATATGTGAGTGCCAACTATAATCATTTGAAGAAAAAAAACTAAACCAAGATGCTTATGAGAGGCAACTTCGTGTATGTGTTGGTCTAACATAATAAGGGTGGATGCACTGGTTTGTTACGTTTACGCGAAATAATGAATATGCTTCCGTTTTGGTAGGATTAAACGTTACAAGCCATTTGTTAGACCATTCAGTATTTTTTTGTATGTCAGAGTTAAGTGTATTTGCAGATTCTGCAATAACATTGTTGTTCTATAATAATATAAAGACTAGTTTCATCGGCGAACATCCGTATGTTAGAGGCGATGTCGGCAACAATGTTATTAATGTAGACAAGGAAAAGTAGGGGCCCTAAGATGGATCCTTGAGGGACGCCCGCATTTATATTGATCCATTTTGATTAGTTCCAGGAATGACAACCCTTTGGTGTCTATTCTTGAGATAATCAAAGAGTAGGTCTAGGAGATTTCTATATATACTTAATTAAGTTCACTGCTACAATTATACACCGGTGTGGCATGGATGAAATATTGTTGAAAGCGAGTTAAACTCCACACATATATACATACATACATAAGAATTACATGGTTAGTAATTTAGAATTTCAGCTGTATTTAGGCGAGTGCAAGAAACGAGAAATTGCGAGCCTCCGGCTATTATTTATCTTTTTTCGATACGAGCCAAAATACAACTGAAATTCTAAGTTACTAACCATGTATTTTTTTATCATGCAACTGTTTTTAGTAACATAATTTAACTGAAAAACAATGGAAATGTACAGTTTACGTCTGCTACAGTCAAAATACAAATGGTGGACAGTATGTCAGGGGAAGTAACTTTGGCAAAAAACGTTTTCGGCGTTTAAGAATAATTATATCGATAATAAATGCATAATACATTCTTTGTAAGTGTATTGTATTTCTAAAATATTCCGTAAATTTGTAGTTTAAACGGCTGATTCCTGACTTTTTAAGTCAACGAATAATAGCACGTGAAGCCATTAGCATAATACAGCAGTTGTGCGGAAAATATTATGTTAGTAGACTAGCTGTATTTGTATAGAACAAACATTAGTTCAAGTTTTATGATAAAGTATATTATTATAATAAGACAATATTCAGCTTACTAAAATCAACCGTGAAAGGACAGTAAAACTCTGTTTTCGCTTGAAATCCAACCCTATTATGTATTGCATCATTATATGAACGAAATATACTGACGGTCAATGAAAACGCACCAACTCTTATCTGATTATGCTTTTGGATTATTCACAAACCATGTCGAATAAAAACTGCTGAACCAATATTTTTTGTTTTTTTTTAAGTATTTAATGTCTAACATGTTTATTGATAGGCTTTTATGACAATCAGTTAAGAAGTTATTTAACTTGTCTATTAACATTGTATTCTGTGGATAATCATCAAACGAAAATGGTTCCACTATAAATTTCAACCTGCATTAATCTATCTCTCAATACAGTCCAATTGGTTTTACTGGCCTGTTTTTATTCTTCTCTCAGAAGTCAATTTTTTTTTACTTCTGCAATGAATGTTCCCGAGAAAATTATTTCTATGGGCGGTGTAACTGAAGAAACCTGGAAATGCACATGCATAACAAAATGTGGATTGTACTAAATCCGGGTATGCGCGTAAAAAACTGTTAAATGTCGACTCGTTATATGGATTATATCATATTTTATCCAAAATGCCTCAAATTCCAACTTTTAAAAGAATTTGTTTTGTGGTGCGTTTCCATTGACCGTGAGTATATATTAAAATAATATATGCTTAATCTCAAGGTCAAGCACATAGTTATGTGTATATTAAATGCAATGTTTGTATATACTTTATACATTACTCAACATTTAAGAACAAACAAAATTTGCACTTTATATAGAATATAAAATGCTCTCAAAAACAGCATATATCATCAATATATCACAACAAATTTTGTCAATGACAATGACATTGAACATGGCCAGAAGCCATGCACAGTCCATGTTGCGGCACTGATATACCAGTATTGAAGTTAAAATTGTACTTTGATAAACTTTATTAACTTGAACAAATTGGTACAACAAATATAAGAAACTATATCAGTTAAAGGGACAAACGGCAATCTGATTTTTTTTGTCGGCGTTCAAATAGTTCTTCACATAACTTGAGTTTGTTCGATCATTAATATTAATTATAAGAATAGTATAAAGCGTATTATTTTTGCCTATTACTGACTGGTGATTATATTGCAACAGTAATATATTTAAACCTATGCTAAAAAATAATTCAAACTCTTATTTAATTACATGCAAGAATTGAATTGAATGTTGTTTAACGGCTCATCAACACAGTACCGGTTATTTAGAGCCGACCCAGAGAGAGGGGAAGGATACATAGGAATACGGGAACCTGCCCTACTCTTATTAGCGAATAGAACCTATGGTTCTTTTACGTGCTCGGAGGATAGACCGATACACGGGACCGACCGGTTTACATCCCCATCCGACGGACGAGGCTAAGGGAAAGTGTCTTGCCCAAGAACACACCGACGGAACACAGCGGCACCACGGAAGATTGAACCAGGGGCCTCCGGTTGCAAATCCGCCGCGCTACCGACTGCGCCACGCCAGCCCTCTTACATGCAAGAAGGTATAATGTTAAAATGATACTGGATTAATAAATCGAGAGGCTAATTTTAATGCTTGGTAAAAACATCAAGACTGCCGTATGTCCCTTTAATTTATTTTTTAAGTATGTGTGTATAGACGATTATCGAAATGCAGATTTCAGGAATTTGGCATATACCTATAACATTGCAAAATCAACATAAAAATGAAGGAATAATATCCTATACAAAATAAATAAGTACGGTGTATGTTTATTCAACAGTTTATTATCTTAATCCAGCGTTTCCTTGGCCGGGAGAGTAAAGACGCGGCGTCTAAAACGTTTTCGCCTCTCACCGTACATGTATTCGAATACTACTGGGAGCTCGCCTTGTCAAGTGAGAAAACTAGAATACTAACAAAAACAACTAATCATATATTTAGATGTCTTTTCTGATCATTAGTGCGTAGAGAGGACAGGGGGTAATTATTAAACTGAACCACGATTAAAACCACTAGAAATTACATTCAACACTATACACTTTTACGACACGCGTGTTGTCATGGCATTCGCTGTAATGAAACATGATTTAAGAAATAAAGTATTTCCAGAGAGTATATATTGTGACAGATTAATAATTGGTGGGCGAGACTTGAAGCTCACAAAATGATATCAAGGTTCGTAGCTCGTGGTTTCGATATGTGTCAAATCCCAAAATCTCAAAACACTTTCCCTTAGCCTCGTCCTTCGAATGGGGGCGTAAACCGGGCGGTCCCGTGTATCAAAATATATCCCAGGCCACAGGCCTAATAATATTTCTAATATAATATGTCTGTGCCCAGGCCTGTCAAATCTTCGATTCTCCGGATGTTTCGTTTGCGGATCCCCGGATTTTAGTGTACAATCTCCAGATTTCCCATCAAGTTTTGTTTTGAAAAAAAAATCATGATTTAATAACTATGTTGACAGTTTGTCAGTTATTTCATGGATTGGCCCTGTCACTCTCCCTAGTCAGCGATATAAAGGTTGGTATTTACAAGTGTCAAATCAATGGGGGTCATCAGTGTAATGCACTGAGTGAATATGCAATTAACACCAACGGATATAATTAGTTCAGTGACATAACAACATGTACAATAGCAATTCAATTCAATATTTGTATTAGGCATAACATAGTTACATGTGTATTGCCTTACACAAGGCGGATTACAAAACAATCATACAAACAAATAAACAAATATAGAGAAGAGTACACGCAAAATGTACTTAGTCAGTACGTTATTATATATTTTTAAATAGCATCTACTCAGAATTCGTATTATTTAAAAAAAAAATACCTGTGTTAAAAATGAACTTGCAGAGAAAAATTCGTGCGAGATCAAAATTCTAGTGAATCAATATATTTGGTATTATTATTATTCAAATCAGTCAGCGTCACATAAATCATTACTCATTTTTTCATTTGTATAGGTAGATGTACTTAGCTAATCTGTTTAACAAACCGGACTGTTGTGCTTGCATGAGCGACTGGATTTCTGTTTTGTCGGCCAGGATTTAAAATATTTTGGAAGACATGTTTTACGTATACTTCGATAGTTTGGACAAATCTATAAACAATGATATTCGTTTTCAATTACATTCATATTACACTGTGTGCATATCCTTCAGCTACGATCATTTTTTCTAAATCTGCCTTCCTCAATTGCCAATTTATGTGCAGAACATCTAAAACGTGTTAAGGCTTTTCGATGAGTAGTATCAGTAACACAAGTGATATATTTCTCATACGTAAATGATTTTTTTTATATTTTTATATGTTTCAAGCTTAGGGGAATGATCAATTCCGGAAAACCAGCTTTTTAGGTATTGATCAATTATCCTCTCAATTACTCTTTCTGTCTGAATGTTTGTGACATCGTTATTATTCCATAAGTAGCTGAAACCCAGGCTAGTAAGTAAGTTGTTAACTTGAGATGCCCATCTGTTATTATTTGGTATGTTTGTAACATGATCTATTTGAGAATACAACATGTTATACATTAATGTTTCTCTATTTTTCATTACTTTGAACCAATATTTTAGAATTCTTATCTTTCTTATAACAAAGAACGGTAACCTCCCTAATTCACCATATACGGCATTATTAGTTGTTTACAATAATTTGTTTTTAGAACTTAACATGAATTGAATTGAATTGGGATTTTAAGGCGCACCAACACATTACAGGTTATATGGCGCCTAACAGGCATGAACATGCCAGGCTCATCTTCCATGTACATCGAGATAAAATATGGAAAATGGGCCTAGAACCTTCTCACCCTGAACTGCAGAGTTAATGCAAATTCTATCGTAAAAACTCCATTTACGCTGGAGCCACGTTTATTGTTTTTCTGCCACTGCTCTTAACTTAACATGAACACGCTCAATATCAGGAGCAGCATGAAAACCCCATACGTCACAGCCATAGTTTAAAATTGGTGCAACCATTGTATCAAACAATTTTAGCAGCAATATATCACTGGCGTCTTTAATTGGTCAGCCTAACTGAAATAGCACTTTTTAGGAGCTAACGACTCCTTCTATGTGGTGGTATTACTATAACAGTAACACGATTATAATGTGTTTAAGAGTTATAAAGATTTTGTATTCGCATTTAGCACGCAACTGTTTAGAATAGTATGTGCACTGTCATGAAAAACAGTTGTGTTACACTGTCATGAAAAAACAGGTACACTGTCATGAAAAAACAGTTGTGTTACAAATTAAACCAAGTCGTTCTAATCTTTTTTACAAAGCCCTCCCTAAAATAAAATACTTCCATGCATGCATGTTGAAGTATGCTAATCTTTTACTATCAATAACTATCAAACAGTGCATAGTATTTTTAATTGCAAAAATAATTTTATTTTGCGCTTTAAAGAAAAATAATGCGAAAATCTAGTCGTGCGTTGAAATGTCCTTTTAAAAATGTTCTTCGCGCGATTTAAAGCTTAATTTTTAAAACCTCAGGATTTTGTGTTCAAAAGTTTTGTCAGGCCTGTTATCCTCCGAGCAATTAAAGGAACCACAGGGGAATATACTTTTTGACAGTAAAAGTAGTACAGATTCCCTGATTCCTATGTGACCTATCCTCTCTCTGGGTTGGTTCAAAATAACTTATGTTTTGATGTGCCATTAAACAACATTCAATTGATCTGAAACACTATAAACCCAGTGGGACTACTATATTTATGTTGCATTGAATTTTATGAATCAAATACATCATTAATTTTGTTTGAGAATGAACACAATACAAACAAATCTCAACACCACAAACGCTTCATTTTATAATTCTAATACTATGTAAGAGTGTTGCATCGCAACAATTTTTCCATTTTAGTGTTAAATGCATGAAATTATGTGTTAACTCTTGGTTTAAACATATTTTATTTCAGCATTTTTACAACATATATACATGTACATGTAGTACAATACATATTAGTAGGATTGGAACGAATGAAAAATCTTATAGAGTTTCTCTCCATTTTACTCTTAACGGACGTGACCTCATGGCGTGGCGAGATAATGATTGCTAATTTAAAACCTTCCTATTAACCTATCAGCATTGAGTATTTAAAACCTTCCCATTAACAAATCAGCATTTAGTATTTTAATAAACCATTACCATTCGCAACATCTCGTACACTGCTTTGCAGAATTACTCGAATGTAATACTCTGGTTTCCATATTGGTTACGTCATCGCGCCTGAGATTCCCGCCAAAACCGCCAAAACAAATTTGCATTCAAAATCGAAGTTATCATCCAAATGTTACAATGTTATTCAGCCGATTGCTCGATCAATAGTTTATTTACATGAAAGCAGTGATTACAAGAAATCCGCGGATTCACATGTCTCGCCTAACGGGGGCGGGACTTAAAAATAAACAGACCAATGATGCTTAAATGGAAGTTTGTAAACATTTTAGTAACTAAAAACAATGAAGTTTGCAGTTTACTGAGATGAGAATTAAGTGCATTTGTTTAAAAACAAAATATCATTCTATTAAAAAACAAGAGGGCCAGGATGGCCTTAGATCGCTCACCTGGTAATCGCGGGAAATAAGCCTGCAGATAACAAGACGTCTGAATGTGTAGGTTGCGGTGTATAGTCTAGTCCGGCAAGGGTATTATTTTTTTAATTTGTCCCACTTTCTTCTGTGAATGAGATGTCATTAAAATAGGTGGGGGTGGTGGTGGGTGGAATGGGGTGGGATGGTGAGGGGAGAAAGAGAGAGTATATGGATGGATATGAATCAGGCAACTTGTTTAAGCTTATGTTGATATTAACATTCTAAACAAATTTGGTAAAGATTAGATACAAAATGAAGTAGCTACAGATTTAATAAAGGAAAATACAGACAGAGAGAGTATATGGATGGATTTGAATTGAATTGGGATTTTAAGGCGGACCAACATATTACAGATTATATGGCGCCTAACAGGCATGAATATGCCAGGCTCATATTCCATGTACATCGAGATAAAATATGGAGAACGGGCCTAGAACCTTCTCACCCTGAACTGCAGAGTTGCTGCAAATTCTATCGTAAAAACTCCATTTACGCTGGAGCCACGTTTATTGTTTTTCTGCCACTGCTCTTAGTGATGTGAGCGAGATGGCACCTGTAACAATGCAGGGGTCATGATGAAGACCTTTAATGAGCATGAACAAAATATGGCAAAATGAATATGAATGGTGGGGGGGGGGGGGGGGGGTCCTATCCCTCTGCATGTGACGGTGTGTTTGCAGTGGTTGAATTCTACCCCGGCAACCACACGGGGTGGATGGATTTGAATCAGGCAACTTGTTTAAGCTTTTGTTGATATTAACATTCTAAACAAATTTGTTATAAGAATAGCTAAAAAATGAAGTAGTACAGATTTAATAAAGGAAAATACAATATAGCATTTTTCAATAAATCAAGGGCCATAACTCGTCATTACTAATGCGGCCATTATCGTGTTAATAATATGTAAAACTGCATTTTTTGCTAATTCAGGGGCCATAACTCTGGTGTTACTGGTCCAATCTTGCCCATTATCGAACTCGTCCGAGATACATTTTTTGTAAGTTTGGTTAAGATTGCTTAAGAAATATGTCCTCTATCGTGTAAACAAGATGAAAAACTGCATTTTTGCTAAGTCAGGGGCCATAACTCTAGTGTTACTGGTCCGATCTGGCCCATTATCAAACTAGTTCCGAGATCTTATAGCCATATACAACCTTTGTAAGTTTGGTGAAGATTGCTCAAGTAATGTGGCCTCTATCGTGTCGACAAGCTAAAAGTTGACGACAGACGACGGAAGAAGAGTGATCACAATAGCTCACCTTTGAGAGGTGAGCTAAAAATCATCACCTCCAAAGAGTAGGTCAAGGACATAGATGAAATCCATGCGTCCAAAAAGATGCACTTCTCAAGACACAACTATATCAAAATAGAATGTTTTGTCTTCCAAAGATTAAGCTATAAATTAGGTTTCTAGTGCATAGTTATAGTTCATGAAAAAGTGATGTAAATGTAACAATTAAGGTTATCTGCCCTTTGCTTGGATGGTGAAGGTCACATCCACATTTGCTTTTCGACACGTTGTGATGTACTATCCAAGAAACAAAGTTTGAAAGGTCAAATACATAAAGTCACCTATGTGACTTTTTTCTTCGAAAAGGCGAAACAAAAACGGCCATCTGCATTGTAAAAAAACAAATACACAACGCAAAGTAAACATTAACACGTGTGGCAAGCGGCCATAGTGTTTACATAACAACAGTGTACTATTTACTGTGCCGTTGCCTTACGGCTAACAGAATGTCAAGATTTTGAACATACCGAAGATATACACGAGGCGAGATCCCGAAGAATGATGGGATTGGCCGAGCGTTGACGATTGAATTCATTACTACATTACCATGTCAGATGATGCATACATGTATATCGAGGAGTGTGACCGAGATGGTATATATTAGACCTGTTTGACACAAACGCATTTTGCCAATTTTAAATTATGGCGCAGAGATATTGGGATTATCAAATGCGGAAAGGTTAGAGAAAGTACACATTTAGTTTTGTAAACTACTTTTATGTGTTAAAACACAAACTCAAAACAATTTCATATACGGAGAACTCGGGAGAGTCACTTTAAAAATTCAACGTATGGTCTATATTATCCGGTTCTGGTACGAGTCGCAAATATAAAACATATGTATAATGTTATGTTAAACATGTTAACTGATCTGATTGTAAATAAATTAAACTGGGCGTCTCTAGTTGAAGGGTTATTGTAACGAACAGGATTTAATGAAGTTTGGTATTCTCAAGGAGTAGAAAACATAAACGTATTTCATTAATATATTTAAACAACGAATTAAAGATATGTTTATACAAACTTGGAATGCTGAATTATCGGCTTCCACTACAGCTAATACATACAGAATAATATCAAATTTCAGTTTAAGTATTATCTAGATGTACTATATATAAAGAAATTTAGAGCTTTTTTTTTTACAAAACTAAGAGTCTCTAATCACAGGTTAAAAATTGAAACTGGTCGATGACATAGACTAAATAAAACGCCAAGATCCGAAAGAAAATGCTAGCTTTGTAATAAAAATTATACTAGAAGACGAATTTCAATTTGTATCGGAGTGTTTCACTATCTCATGATATTAGAAAAGAATATGTTAACAAATATTTTTGGAAACGGCCAAACATACCAAAATGTATTGGACTTAGTCTGTTGGCTGTTACTTGTGATATGCAGGCTTCATATCCGTTGCTCCCAACTCAATTCCACCGCCATATGCATGCCATATTCGGAATGGTTTAAATTATGTACTATTGATTTTATGAATATTGAGTTCTGCTCAACCCGGGGCTAGAGGGCGTGAGCGGTAAGTAGCATATTTCGCTACCGTTCATGAGCAGTCTCAATCAAACCGAGACTGCAATATTTTGTATGTGTCGTGTTCGGCCGTTTCCAAAGGTCCATTATCATACTCCTTTAAGACAACATGAAACACGAGTTTATTAAAGAAACTGTCAGTTTTCATTAGTAGAGTTTTAAAAGAAGAGACGACATGTTTTATAAATAAATATCACTTTTCTCCATTTGTGTCCACAGATATCAATGTATATTGATCAGCACTTAGGACTATCAATTTAAAAATATATATTAAACAATTATATACTTAATAGTAGCATATACAGATGATCTTGAAACTCACCTACACAATTATACAAATTGTCATTAACTGGAAAATAGTGTGTGTATTTCATATTCATGTTTTTATGTATGTATTATTTGCATGTGAACTGTTTGAATAAAATACCTATCTAAAATATCTATATATTTTTGTTTTGTATGGTGTTTTACGTCATTTTCAACACATATAAGGTTATAAATGACAGTCGATTTTTGTGGTGGCGGCAGACCACCCACTTTTCCTGGGTAGAACCAGTACTGTACACCTCCCGCCATCCGTAAGAATCGGACCGAGAGGATGAAGACGCTACGTTTGAACCTCCTGGCCTCTCACCGCCGCGGGTTCGAATCCCTCTGGGAGTTCGACTTGTGAGAAAGTGTCTATTCTTACGGATGGCGGGAGGTGAATAGAACTGGTTTTACCAATGAAAAATGGGGTGGTCTAGTTATACCTCAAAACAATCGACCGTCAAGTGGACTAGCATGTACTAAAAATGACGTAAAACACCTTTCAAACAAAAGCAAAGTCTTATTCTTATGCCTTTTCTGACCATTAGTTGGCAGAGGGGAGACGGAGTAATACTAAACTGAAAAGTAATTAAAAGCTTTAGAAAATACATTCAACACTTCAATTGCTAATATACAATATAGCGACAAGCGAGTTGTCATGGCATTCGCTAAAATGAAACATGATATCAGAAATAAAGTATTTCCATCGGGTATACCGAGGGCTCAGCGCAAAACTATTCTAACTACATATGAATAAAAAGGAAATAGAATAGTTTTTCGCTGAGCCCTCGATATATTGTGACAGATCAATAATTGGTGGACGAGACTTGAAGATCACAGATGCCAAGGTCCGCATGTCAGTGGTTCCGATATGTGTCTCAAATCAGAAATTTCAAAATACTTTCCCTTAACCTAGTCAGTCGGATGGTAACGTAAACCGGGCGGTCCCGACATATATCGAAATATATCCCCGAGCAATCAAAAGATCCATAAGGGAAATATATTCGATAGTAAGCGTAGGGTAGTTTCCCGGATTCCTATGTATCATTTCTTTCTCATCGGGGTTAACTAATCTATAATGTTTTGATGAGCAATTAAATAACATTCAGTTGATCTGGAACACTATAAACACAGTGGGACTACAGTATGTATCTTTGTTGCATTGAATTTTATGAATCGAATATATCATTTGTTTGAGAATGAACACAATACAAACAAATCTCAACACTTCAAACGCTTCATTTTCCAGTTCAAATGAGTTGTTATAGAACGTTACATCGCAAAAAGTTGGCATTGTAGTGTTAAATGCATGAAATTATGTGTTTACTCTTAACGGACGTGACATCATGGCGTCACTAGAGGTATTGATTTGAAATTTAAAACCTTCCCATTAACCAATCAACATTTCGTATTTTAATAAACCATTACTACATTCCCATGTTTGATAATTTATATATCGTGGAGTGTGGCCGAGAGAGGATAAAGGCGCTGCGTTTCAACCTACTCGCCTGTTACCGCGGGTTCGAATCCCACTGGAAGCTCGGCTTTTGAGAAAGTGTCGATTCTTACAGATGGCGGGTGCTATACAGTACTGATTCTACCCAGGAATAAGTGGGTGGTCTGCCTCCACCTCTAAAAATCGACCGTCATACATATTGAGCCTAAAATGTGCCAACAAATGACTTTAAACACCACACAAAACAAAATGAACGCGATACTGTTGTAACTAGATCTAGATGATGAACAAGATACAATAGTTTCACGTTCACTCCTCGATATGAACTACATGTATCGGTACTGAATAATAACTACATGATGCAATAGTTTCACATTCACCCCTCGATATGAACTACATGTATCTGTACTGAATAATAACTACATCATGCAATAGTGTCACGTTTACTCCTCGATATGAACTACATGTATCGGTACTGAATAATAACTACATCATGCAATAGTTTCACGTTCGCTCCTCGATATGAACTACATGTATCGGTACTGAATAATAACTACATCATGCAATAGTTTCACGTTCGCTCCTCGATATGAACTACATGTATCTGTACTGAATAATAACTACATCATGCAATAGTTTCACGTTCGCTCCTCGATATGAACTACATGTATCGGTACTGAATAATAACTACATCATGCAATAGTTTCACGTTCGCTCCTCGATATGAACTACATGTATCTGTACTGAATAATAACTACATCATGCAATAGCTTCACGATCACTCCTCGATATGAACTACATGTATCGGTACTGAATAATAACTACATCATGCAATAGTTTCACGTTCACTCCTCGATATGAACTACATGTATCTGTACTGAATAATAACTACATCATGCAATAGTTTCACGTTCGCTCCTCGATATGAACTACATGCATCTGTACTGAATAATAACTACATCATGCAATAGTTTCACGTTCGCTCCTCGATATGAACTACATGCATCTGTACTGAATAATAACAACATCATGCAATAGTTTCACGTTCACTCCTCGATATGAACTACATGTATCGGTACTGAATAATAACTACACTATGCAATAGTGTCACGTTTACTCCTCGATATGAACTACATGTATCGGTACTGGATAATAACTATTATGTTTAAGAAATAAAACATCGTTTACGGTGAATTATCGTTTAATATATTATGGTTTGGAGTTCAATTGTAAACAATAATTTCACGAGCCCGAAGAAATTAGTGCACACAAGTGAAATCTTTCGCACTGCCTTGCTTACTCTCCTAACGTTGCAAAAATTACAGTGATATATCGTTGAATATAACGAGATATTTTAAACTAGGCTTTATAGTGCGGGTGTATTTAGAATACATGTGTATGCTTTTTGAGCGAACACATAAAAATAGCTTTGTTCGGAGTTTAACGTCATTTTTTCAGCACATTTTAGGCTATGTACGACGGTATATATTTTGTGGTGGAGACAGACCACCCATTTATACCTAGTTAGAACCAGTACTGTATACTCCCCGCCATAAGTATCGACACTTTCTCACTTACAAGTTGAGCTCCCATAAAAAGAGAAAATAAAATAGTGTATATTGATACAATTAGGTTACTTACATGTCTTGACTTGGAACACTTAGATAAAACATAGTATAAGATGAACATTGAAACAAGAGCTGTCGGAGAACAGCGCAGCTCGACTATTCGATTTTTCAGAGAATAATGAATTATATAGCCAGTATATAAGGCTAAAACAATGTGGGGTTGGGCGGGTATAGAAAGTCGGGCCGATATAAAATTATTGTTAGAATCTCATACAAATTATAGTAAAATTTGGGGCAGGGTGTGAAATGCTATTTTTTATTTTTATCAGTTTTAATCCAAAATTGTTGTCATTTTAAAGAAAGTTGTGGTCGAAAGGAAACTCGAGGAGGGAGGGGATATCTGGCAATTTTTATTGTGACTTAATTCAGTCTTTTGTATTGATATTTCATCTGTGTATCTGAATTTTATCTAAACTGTTGTATATGTAAAGGATTGCGTTCAAATTAAAAAACTCAAATAATGGAAGGTAAAATGAAAACAGTTCCCCTCCCACTGTCCTCCATGTGGGGTAGGTGGGGGGGGGGGGGGGGATAAACTAATCAATGGGGGTGGGGGTGCAGGTCGGAGGCGCATCATTGATATAGATGTAGATTTGATAAAACAAAACAACACAGACATATGTAAAACAAAGAAGAAAAAATATTATGATGGGATGGTTGTGGGGTGGAGGCGAAACATATTGATAAACTGATAAAACAAAACAACACAGATATATTCCAAAAATAACAAAAAAAACAACATATTCGGGTGGTGGTGATGGTGGGCTGGTGGGATGGTTGGGAGGTGTGGGCGAAACATATTAATCAACTGATAAAACAAAACAACACAGAGATATGTAAACAAAATGTTTCGAGTGTGGGGTGTGGGGTAGGGCAACACAGCTATATGTGTAAGAACAAAACAACACAGAAATATGAAAAAAAAGTAAAACTAAAAAATGTGTTTCATGTGGGAGGGGGAGGCGGGGATGGGGATGGAGGCGGGGGAAGGCAACATTGTTATATGTGTAAGAACTGACCAAAAATAACACAGATGTAAAAAAAATAATAATAATAAAAATGTTTTGAGTGTGGGAGGCGGTTGGGTGGGGGTGGGAGGCGGGGGAGGCGGGGGCAACATAGCCAAAACAACACAGAAATATGTAAAAAATACCCATCACAATTTGGGTTGCATGGGAGCCCAGATTTTGTAGAAGACAAAATTACTTTAGCAACCCTTTACAACAACATACTATAAGGAAACCAATTCCCAAATTTAGTTGAGCTAAGACAATAAATATAAGAGATATAGACTTGTAAACACAGCTTACACGCAAAATGTGATGTGAAATGGGATATTTTATGGGCTATCAGAATGTGGGTTCCATGGGAACCCATGGGTTACAGGAACCAACATTGATTATGCAGCCCTTAAGATAATGCTATAAGGAAGCCCATGGCAAAATATGGTTGTGCTAGGATAAGAAATGTAAGAGGCATAGACTTGTAAACACAGCTTAGACGCAAACCTTGATGTGGGACGCCGACGCCGACGCCGGTGATTACATAAGCTCTCTTATTCTTCGAATAGTCGAGCTAAAAAATATAGAATGTCGTGACTTTTAATCAAGTTATCTCGGGAAAAAACACCCAAAGTATGTCTTAATGTGTTTTAACCCTTAACGACCAATTTAACATCGGGGTCGACAAACTATACTTGAAGAACTATCATTTTAACAAGGTGTTTAGTGAGCTTGTTAGTGGGCTTTTATGAATAAAATCTCTTTAAATATAAAAATACACATATTTTATTACGCTAATTAAACTAAGTTGATAAAGCCAGTAGATAAGTACGACATCAAAACATGATGATAATGTCGATAAATGGAGTAGTGATTTTTGTTATGATGATTTGAATGCTGCTACTGCTACTGCTACTGCCGCTGCTGCTGACTATTATGACGTGGATTGTGTTGCTGCTGATAATGCTGTTGATGATGATGAATTTGAGGATGATACATATGGACAGTTTGAGATACTCCTGTCATTTCATTAAATAAAATTGTCGAATTTGTTCTTGATTGTTGAATGTTGATTGTTTTATTACTGAAGCACGTGTTTCAATGTACCTCAACGTAGACTACGATAATTATGCGGTTGACTGTTATGCATGTAAGCATGTACACATTGCTTGTGTGACGATGTTAAAGTAAGATAGCATTTACATATGTATAACATGTAATCATGCATAGCTTTAGCTTTTAAAAAGCACGACAAAGCAAAACATCTGCACATACTAACATCACACTGGCCAATAATTATGCATAATTATGACTTGTTATTTTAAAGGGACACATGGCAATCTTGAAAGTATTTATCAAGTATTACAATTAGCACCTCAATTTATTTATCCAGTAGATTTATTATTTTATCTTTAAACTGGTTTGCTATACTTTACTAAAAGGCAAAACAACCTTTTTTCATTATTACACCATATCTTTAAACAAAATATTGGTGCAATATGATCAACAATTGGTAACATGCCAAAAACGTTTGAATTGAATCGTGTTTTAAGGCGCACCAACACATTTAAGCTTATATAGCGCCTAATGGGAATGAACATGTCAGCCTCATCCTCCATTTACATGGAGATAAAATGTGGAGAATGGGCCTAGAACATGTTCACCTGCAGAACTGCAGAGTTGCTGCAAATTCTATTGTAGACACTCCATTTACGCTGGAGCTACTTTTATAGTTTTTCTGTCACTGCTCTAGTGTTTTGAGCGAGATGGCACCTGACACAATGCAGGGGTCATGACGAAGACCTTTTATGAGCAAGAACAAAAAATGATAAAATGAACATGAATTTGGCGTGGGGGTCTACCCCTCTGCCTACCCCTCAAACGGAATCTGCAGTGGCCTATTCTAATCTCCAGTGGCCCTATTCTTTGCCCCGGAACCACATGGGGCTACTTTGAACTATAAATTCACTGTTTACATACTTATTAATAATGATATGTAACTATTGAAGGTCTGCAGTAAAACTAACTGGAAGCCACGTGTTTAAACAAACTCTAAATTGCAATGTGTCCATTTAAAACTGAAGGAAAAAACGTGAAATCAGTGAAAAGTTATACATCAATCAAAAATAGACATTGCGTACTAGAAAAATAATATATGCAATATAGTTTTTGTTATATACTGAAGTGAAAAAGAAACGCAACTCGGGAATTTATATTTTATGTACTGCAGATTTATTCCACATAATATTCAAAAGAAATCCCAAGATGTTTGTAAAAAAAAAAGAAGGTTGCAATTAGTTGGAGAAAGGACACCACTGTGATGTTGTAGACGTTTTTAATCAATTTGTAACAAGACATGCATCAATGTTGAAGTTCCTGTTTGAACAATTGAGCCATTTCAGTACTGTATTTAACGTAAATAGTTTTCAAAATTTTGCATTCTAAGTTTGCTCACATGATTTCTTGAGCCAAATGCGTACTCCTGTCCATGAAACTTTGACGGAATTCTATTTGCAGTGTTATGTGTTGTTTTAGTCTTTTTCCCCCCAAAGGAAAGGTCTTACGCAGCCATGTACCATTCGATTAATAGTAGCATATTGTACATACAATATATAGCGGAAATTCCCGAGTTGCGTTTCTTTTTCGTTTCAGTATTCATACCATCAAATGATTAAAATAGGAATACTGTTTATGAATTGAAATGGATTTTTAAATTCAAATGTGTCACTTGGAAGTTTAAAATATGGCAATACGCTTCTGATATACAAATAAGACCCTCGATACAAGTGTTCAATATAAATAATAGCATTAATATTGACAGATTGGTTATTATTTGAAACGGATTCGCACATTAAACATTATTTTCATTTATTGTGTAGTGAAAGACTTTATGGCCACACATAATATGTTTTAAGCGAAATTACAATAAATACCTTACACTCCACTGGCCACATGTTATGAATGCGTAACGCTTATATATATACATAGTATATATATATACTACTCAAAATTTGCTAAGGATCACTTTTATTCTTTCATATAATTGTATTAGAAATCGATCACAATAACGATATTAATTTCATTGATTCAAGAATATTCCACAATTTGAATCAGGTCATGAGATCACATGACCATACACTGCCCTAAATAATTTCATATAAAATAGAAATAATGCTCTTTATTTCAGCAAGAAATTTAGACAGGAAAAAAGTGATCCTTAGCACATTTTGAGCAGTATATATAAATTTAACTTATATTTTCAGTCAAAATTTTCTAACTGTCATATCACATATGCAAATTATCTTGACTATGTTCAACACCCTGGCCTGAATAATCATATGGTTCTTGATCATTATGCATTGATACCCCGACATCTTCATGGTTGCGTATTTCATTTCCTGGGTCAATTTCGGGGTCATAGTCATAATTCTCTTGCGGATACTCGCCTCCCTCTACCTGGTACTGTTCCCCGTCGTTTTGCGGTGGATAGTTTACGTCCCCATCCTGCGCGTAATGGGCTTGGTATGCCCCTTCATCGTAACCGTCCCCATCCTGCGCGTAATGGGCCTGGTATGCCCCTTCATCATAACCCGGGTCACCGGGATAGGCGCCGTTGTCGTACGCCAGAGATTCATTCTGGTGGTCATCTGTTGCTGGATAACCATCGTAAGATTCTTGCACTGTGGATATATTCACATCTACTTGATAGGTGTTTTTGTCTTTCTGGGTTGTGTCGTCCATTGCAACCATTTCATTTCCATTATAAGGTTCGTCTGGATACATTTCTTTAATTACTTCAAAATCGTCTTTAACTTTGTTGTTGTTTGTGTTTGCGCTTGCCGAATCGTTAGCTCGAGAAGTTGAAGATCGCCCAAGACTGAAATGATCACAGCGACTGCAACTCGAAAAAATACTAAGACAACATCGTCGGCATTTATATATGGAACAAGCTTTACAGTTAGGTCTACATATTCTAAACTCTGTCATGTCATTATCCGCAATTGTATCATTGTATTCCTTTAACAGCGACCGCATTCTAAACCCGTCAATAATCCATCCTATTCCAAAACAACCTAATGTGCACACGTATAAGATACCCCAACGTTTTCTCTCTAGATAAAAGTGATGCAACCCAAATAACCCAAAGGGCATCCAGAAAATATACGCTTCGTCGGCATATTTGTGTTTATCTTCTCCCGCGTAGCGTTCGTACAGAACCGGAAGACGCAGCATGTCAAATACCCAACCAAATCCGAATAAACCTAGCGTCGCGGCATATAATCCACCATTTAAGTACCTCTTCAAATAGAAATGGTGTGCTCCAAACAGTCCCAAAGGGGATACACACAATGTATACGCTGTTATTTTGGTCATACCGTGGTCACTGGTCGGGTCATTTGCCGCCTTGACAAGACCCTTCATTCTGAACAGATCAACCACCCATCCGATACCAAATATTCCTAAAGTGAAAGTATAAGTCAAACCTAGTGCATAATTTCCTAAATAATAATGATACGCGCCAAAAAATCCAAAAGGAGGGAACGCCATTATGTATGCGGTACCAACAGATTTTTTGTCGTGTCCCGCCTTCCGTACTAACGATGACATACGGAATAAATCCACTATCCACCCAATACCGAATATTCCTAGCGTGAACGTGTATATTAAGCCCAGGCGCCAATTTCCCAGATAGTAATGATAGGAACCGAATATGCCTAGGGGCGATAACCCCAATACGTAAGCAGTTCCCACAGATTTTTCCGTTCGTCCATTATTGAAGTCGTCGACGAGATATTTCATACGAACGAGATCGACGATCCAACCCACCGTGAACACCCCCAGTGTGCATGTGTAGAATAGTCCGAGTTTCTTGTTTCCCAGGTAGTAATGATGTGCGCCTGAAATAGAAGACAGTAAATGTGAGGTCCCGGTTTTTGCTTGAGGGCGAATATGGGCCTATAACACACATTGTCCGAACAAACACCTTCTCACATCTCAGAATTACAACTGTCCCCAGTCGTATCGCTAATTAAAATCAGCCAGCGATAAATAAGTGCGGGTATGCGTATTTGATATTTCAAAGCAGACTAAGTCATGGGAAATGAATTTCGTTTTAACTGCCATTTAAAAAATATCTTAGTTAAAATGAATAATTACAAGCACATTGCGATTACGTTTAGCTAGCTACCGGTAAATTGACAGAAATAATCGCCTTAACATTAATTAGAAATTAGAATGGTTGTTGACATTTCCTTTTTATTTGCACAGTTTTAAATCATTTAAATAAAAATAACACCTGTCAGAGTGACTGGTGTACTCCAACTACCAGTTATCGGAAGTGTAGAGTATGGCAGACAGATGAAATGGACATGCTACACTGAAAAAACCAATAGAGTATGGTTTCATCGCACTGGTAATGGTTGATTTAAACACCTTGATGGGCTATGCCAAATTCGATGTTTAAGGTTGTCTTCCACTAAATCAGTCGGTAGGCTCCATCATAGACATCAATACAGGTATCTATGTCTATGGCTCCATAAAATAATCGATTTAATTATTGCAATGGAATAGTTTGGTCGGGAAGACTAGGCGAGTTTTAGGTACATATATCATTAATATTAATTCATATGATGTATTTAAGGTTATACATAATTTGTGTTTTATGTTTATCGCCACTTTTATTTATTAGTATGTACAACTGCTACCAATATGATTATGAACCCCCATATGAATTAATAGTGATAATTTAACAATAAAAATACACCGAGTCGTCGTGTTTTTCGGTCCAAACATTCTCATAAATAATAATTCAACCGGACTTAACTTGATATGCGGCCTATTCATGTGCACATTTGATATGGAATGGTAGCACATTTGATATGGAATGGTAGCACATTGTCAGGATTTTCTTGTAAGGCAAAAAATAGGTGTGTTTCCTATTGCATGCTCAAAAAAAATAGGGTAGGTCGGTAGGGTTTGTTTTTTTGGCGCAAGTTATTGTAAGATCCTACATATATTTATCTCATAAATCATATACAAGTTGATGATACAGCTGAAAGTGTCTCTGTGATGTCAGTTTACCTCGATATATTGCGATAAATCATTGTTCAGAACATTTAATTTTTTTTTTCTTTTTTTTTTCATAAAACGTTTAAGGGTCGGCCCTTAAAAATAGGGTCGGTCGGGCCACCGGAAACACAGTTGTTTTGTGGGTTTTTTTGCCTAAGGCACCAATTACTCTGCAGATAGCCTCCCGCCTCTTTAACGTTAATATGATGAAGAGCCATCAATGTATAATTTAACTGTCATACCCATAATGCAAGACTTGGTATGAATCAAATTTATTTAGTTTCAGTCAACTGAATGTTGTTTAACGGCTCATCAACACAGTAGAGGTTATTTAGAGCCGCCCAGAGAGCGCGGAAGGATACATAGGAATCCGGGAACCGTGCCCTACTCTTATTATCGAGAAGATTCCTATGGTTCTTTAACGTGTTCGGAGGATAGACCGCCCGGTTTACGTCCCCATCCGACGGACGAGGCTAAGGGAAAGTGTCTTGCCCAAGAACACACCGACGAACCCGGGGCCTCCTGTTACAAGTCCACCGCGCTACCGACTGCGCCACGCCAGCCCTCTATTTAGTTTCAGTGAAACAGACTAAACACGTAACCACTTAATTTGACGTCTACATATTTGAGCTATTCTAGACTATATACATATATATACGCATACATATATATACGCATTATAACCTATACTGATAAAAATAAGTTTAGCAAGTAAATAACATCTAAATCCCGTTGACCAGATTCTAGGATATGTGTAGAAGCGTTCATGGACAATATAACTTACATAATTATCAGTTATATTAAAGGAATAAGTCTCAAACGAAATATACGAAAACAATAGCAACATGTGGTAATCTACATGTTTTACAGAAATTATAATTTCGCTCTTATTTCAATGTAAAGGTAGGTAATTTCACAAATGGTAAACTTTAGTACCCTATATCTTTATAAATGGCAGGGAAAGTGTCGATTGTTTTAGTTTATTTCTTTATATCCTCCGCATGCGGAGAGTCATACAGACATTACATATAATTACAGTACAGAGTAAATGAATATGCAATAAAACATAGAAACAAATAAATAAATGACAAGCAAAAAATTAGTAAATAAAGGATATGTACAATGTTCCTGAAAGCAGCATATACGTATTGCCACAATAATGAAACCAACACAAAGCATAAATGTTAACTAGATTCTATCTAATATTCACGTATTTGGTGTATTTGAACAGGAACTACATTATATTATAACATAAATAGTTGCGATTCATATCATGGACGCTTGCGCTCCTGTTAATGAATGATAAACAGAGACCACGCTTTGCTAATACTTGCTACATTATACTCTAAGAATGATGCGTATTCATAGCCAAGGAGAGACATCATTCTTTCACACGGAGCACCTAATTGAACGGCGAGTCGGTCTATATCAGCAAGCCCGGTTAACAATGCAAACACTTCCTCACCAAAATGTTGGCGATTGTGACTTAAAGCATCATTACGAGTTTCCACAAAATAACTGCATTCAAACATTGCATGTTTAACATCACCAATATATATCAAACCACATAGTGAGCAAAGTTTTTCTGTGTTAAATGAGCACATTCTAGACAACATGTTTATAACATTTTTACAACTACGGTTTTTATAACTTGAGACCCATAACAGTTATTGAGTCATGTTTAATCTTGCTCTTTACCTTATTTTTATTTTTAAATGTGAAATAGTATGTTTTAACTAGATGGGAGATAACTCTTATACTTACATTGGAACAAAAAAAAGAAAGTGAAATAGAAGATCAACCAAAGTCAAGTGATTTAAAATAGTTCACAATATAAAATAACATTACATTTATTTAAGCTAGATGTATACTGAGCAAAAATAGAAACGTCCCCAACTTTACCCCTAGATTTAGACACAATGAAATTATATTTTATTCAATCTTATATGCCCATATCTTTGTTAAAGGCCAGCACTGTCATGAAAACAATTTTCTTTGAATCAAACTTGTTGGCAAACTTATTCCCCTTGAATTGGTTTAAACAGCATTTCCGGGTCTTGTGGTTAAAACCTTGAGTTAACACAGTTTTGTTATATTGAAATAAACAGGGAATGACCGCATCACCACAAAAACAGAATGAATGAATGAACAAATGGTGTTTGACGGCACGTCGACACATAAATAGGTCATATTGTGCGCAAAAATTGATGAAAAATGAAGAAATGAAGTATTAATTAAAAATGAATGTAAATATATAAAGACAAAACTATTAAAAAATAAGGGATGATATGGTAGTAATATAAACTATATATGTAAATCAACAAATGCCCGAAAACGGGTACCACAAAAACCGAGAAAAGACGCTGATCTTTTCACTCATTTTTGCGCCATACAGTATTTTCAGATTACCTCCCTTTATAATAAAAATATAGTGATTTCGCAATTTGAATAAAATATGTTTTAGTAGCAACAGACAAACTTTGTTTTTGACGATTATTAATATTGATCAGAATGATTGAGTGATAAGTATAAAATGATGAAATTGTATCTAGACTGGTGTACAAAGTGTAACAAAGTCAACCCTATGCAAATCACAGCTTAAAAGAGGGACGTTTCTTTTTTTTGCTGAGTATACATATTGGTTTGCTAAACTTTATTTTTTCAGTATAGATAAAGGTTGCTCGAAATTCACACACTCTGGAAGATTGTTAACACAAAATAAAGTTATTCTGTGGACTACACTGACAGTGGTAATTTGGTCGGAACTACAGTTATAATACTTAACAACACGAACTGTACACAAAGTAGTACTTAGATTATTCAACAAATGGTTTTGATTAGGCCGAACAAAATAATATGTGTGGTTCAGTTAACACTGGCAAAACAATTGGGTAGGTAGGTAAACTTCTTTTTCTTTTTTTTCCCCCTCAATAATGAATTCAGTTCTGATAATGAATTTAATATGTTAAATTACTATACCCTGAATTATTTTTTAATTTTGCATAAAACGTTTTAGGGTCGGCCCCTTAAAATAGGGTCGGCCGGGTTACCTGAACCACACCTATTTTTTTATGTAGCCTTATCATGAATTGTAGTATATGGTAGATGGAACTTTCTTCGATGAAAGCATAGCATTAAATCGTCTAACCTTTTCGCTACCAAAGTGGAAAACATCGATTTTATGACCAGTGTAGGCCCAGATCAACATGCACACTATGTGAAGACTGATCACGGTTCACACTGTTCACCACTCAGTACTAAAGAATATTTTCCATAACACATTTTATATGCAATATTACCGGAAGGTTTGAATTCAAATTTACCAGACAACATTTGAAATTTGGCGACGGAGGGGTTAATTTAGAATAACTTAGGGGCCGGAGCTATGCCATGCTTTAACTTCCAATAAATGGAACATAGAGAACGGTACTTTTTCTGACAGGGTCACTACGTACTCCATACTACAAACCAGATAGAGCCTGTCTCTGCCCATGGTGTTTAGTAAGGCTTGTGATGTTTTTTCCCTATTTCTCACGGAAAATATACAAGCGTGAAATAATTCATGATAATTGAATATATCCGTTAAATAATCGCTATATAACACTTGTATCACCACGATGACAATTATTGTGACAACAACAAAGATGTTAACACAGGGACTATTTTAACAGTCGTACAATTATTAGAAAGAAAAACATATATGAACCAAATATCACTGACGGTATAAACTGTTTAAATATATAACACACCATAAGACAGTGTAAGTGTGTACATAAAACTGTACTACCAGTGTAAATACATAATGTATACATAATGTGTATATAGGATCTGATCTCAAATTTGGTTTACTGGTAATGAGTAATGACTGACAAGAATGTGTAATATGGACCCAAATTACTACGGCCCTGTGGTAGCAATGTTGTGTCGAAACGTGTCATGTATAAATGGAAACCATGTGCAGACGACAGTAATGTGTCCCACACTTATAATAAATGATCTCACACAGATTAAGGTAAATGTACCTTCAAAAATAGCAAAGTTAAAAGTAGGATAACTGAAATAACGACTAAATATGTTTACAGGAACTGACAGTACATCACATAATTATCATAAAAAGTATATAAATGCGAAAATATTAAAACAATCTTAATGAGGATGTCTTTAAACAATGTAATATATAGTGCACCTAGCAGGAATTAGAACTCTTCACTATAAGTGGGTTTTTTTCCATATATCTTGCAATATATTACCTTGATATTCTTGTCTGGGTTGTGTCAGCCATTAAAAAGTAAACAATTATGTACAAAGTTGTTTATTGAACTTATGTTTAAATCACCTGTCTTGAAATTAAATATTGTGAGTAGCATAATCTACAAAATAGAATGTGTACAGGTAGTGACCAATCAAATACCATGAACAGGTATGTAAATAACATATGTATGCATTGCATTTCATTTGTGTATTGATTATGAACATTGATTGTGTTTTTTTAAAAACAACTTTGACAGGATTTTTGAGATTTTAATCGATAGTACCAACAAGCTAAGGATATCAAGGTAACATATTGCAAGCTTTATTGTAAAATTATATTTATAATCTTGAGTTCTAATTCCTGTTGGATTCACTTTGAAGTGCTCTATTAATCAACTTTATTTATATAATTTAGTTTTGAAATCAGTTGTTTTATACTAGGATAATGAGATGAGGTACTGCACGGTTCATGTAAAGATATGCAGAAGTGTTTGAGATATCCAACTTTGAATCTTTCTTTGTTCCAGGGGACATAATCCTTAATATACTAGTTTCGTATACCAAGAACTATATTTATTTATTTATGTATTGCTGTCCAAAGTCTGTATTGAGAAACTAGAAAGAAAAAAAACTCCACACACCGGGCGCACCCCCACCCCACCCCACCCCACCTCCAACCTTTCACCCCGCTCCACGTATCGTTAAATGGCTTTATTTACTATTTTTAGCATTTCTGTGTTATCTGTTTTCATCAAATTCAGTGTGCTGTTATCCTATTATGATAACCCCACCCCACACCCTCAGTATATCGTCGGACTCAATATCGAAAGCTCCTGGGTTCGATCCTCGCCCTGGTCATGTTATTCAATCCTTAAGGAAGATAAGGACAGATAATTAATCCATATTGCTTAGGAAGCCCCCTACACGAAAGACCCGAAAGAGGGTGATACAGTATATAAATATGTAATATAATACTTACCAAATAATCCCCCCAAAATGCAGATGAGATAACCGTCTGATACCATTTTCTTCTGCGTCCCATATCGATTGGCATGGTTTACCAGCCATCTCATGCGGATCAGATCGAAGAGGTACCCGAGACCGAACAAACCTAGCGTACACGCGTATAATATGCCGAAGAACTTCCGTTTCAGGTAGAAATTATGAGCACCGAATAATCCAAACGGTATTCCCAGAATGTAGGCCTCGGCCAGTTTCTTTTCACCCATGATTATGTCTGAAAACACTTCTTTTTATAGAATACGTGATTATGTTGACAATGTATGGTCCCTCACCATGTTATTTACGATTTTAGAAATATCAATTTTATCATACACTTGAACAATCTGCAGCCACCACGTTATGCAGAAGTCCATTGTTATCTAATATTCGCTGTATCAGCCCCGTAAATCCTTGGTAACAATTCCTCATTATGTCGGATTGAATCACCTGTGTTCAATAATTAAACACACTTTTGTGTGCAGTTTACCTGTAAACAATGCTATTGCATATGGCAAATCCATATGACATACCACCAGAGTGTGTATTTAGTCTAAATTTAGAATTATGTAGTCACGTGATACAGGTAAATTCAAAAGAACAGGTAATTGAGTTGTATAAGGGTGTGTACTTAAATGGCATGTTTCAAGGGCGGATCCATGAGCGTGACCAGTGGCGCAGTGCCAAGTGTTCGTAAAGAATCGCGTACCTTACATCTCATTCTCAATAAAGCGGTGCAATTAACATGTTCAGACTATGAAAAAATCAACTTTACTATATCAATGTCTTTATCTACCCACGAGTTAGGTATAACATATCTGTTTATTATCTGTTTATGATTCTGAAATATTTTCATCATCAAACATATATTTTGTCCGTGGTCGCATGTGCAAGAATGTCATTCAATATCATATTTCAAGTGTTCGTAAAGAATCGCGTACCTTACATCTCATTCTCAATAAAGCGGTGCAATTAACATGTTCAGACTATGAAAAAATCAGCTTTACTATATCAATGTCTTTATCTACCCATGAGGTAGGTATAACATATCTGTTTATTATCTGTTTATGATTCTGAAACATTGTCATCATCAAACATATATTTTGTCCGTGGTCGCATGTGCAAGAATGTCGTTCAATATCATATTTTTTCACTTGAAATGTTTGTTACCTACAGACTAATGGGTATTGTAGATGTCTTTACGATGATATATTTTATTCTATCACCTAAAATACGTTCTCTTTAATAAAAACACATATATAGTTTTTGTAAAAATATGTTAGTTGTTTAAAATATGTACTCGTGATTTAAAAATAAACATAGAAACCTGTATCTCCTCATTTAGAAAACTTAACGAAAGCTATGAAATACTATTTTGATATAACGAATACAAGTGTATAGCTGCAATGTTGTGATCGTCTTCATTATTATGGATGAAATACAACTTCATTTAAATGTTGCACGCAAAATTAGCAACATTGTGCTATTCTAAATTTGCCTAGACATCTTTAGCATCAGATGTCCAATGGTAACAAACCTTTCAAGTATTTTATATCTTTTTAGAGCAGACATGTATAATATAAGAACTCCGATTCACAGTAACTGTTTAAAAAACAACTCTAACAACAATTAAAAAGCAAACAAATAATTCGAAATCATTAGAACATGTAGAATGGAACTTCATATTATGATCATATATGTAAGAGTAAACAAACGAACAAGATGATTTGTCACCAGTCTTCTTAAAAACACTTTATGAGTATTATACTCATCGAAACCGCAGCACGATGAATGTCTATTTTGACATTTGCACATAGAAGAACACATGTTTTAATGTCGAGAATTATATAATGATCATTTAATGTTTTCATCCAGACAATTGAAAGGTTCGTTATACACTTTCATTTTTATTTGGACTTTATTTTGAACCGATTTTCAATGTTCTGTTCGCCTTCTTCATACAATTTAAACATTCTCTGGGATTTCCCCGTTGGTTGGGGTTCTTTAAATTGTGTGAGAATATCATTTATATCGACCCACATCTTTAGGCCACTGAAACAGTCTTTTAGTTCTTTGCATGGATATTATTTCTGCATCATTGGCCTCCTCGTCGATCTGCAATATCTTCCCCACGTACCATTTACTTAAATAGGAGGCTGCGACATAGCCTCATATTTCAAAATGTTCTTTGTTGTGCTGTTTGTCAGGGGTAAGTTCTGTTTCCATTTCATTTGGTGTTGTTTCATTGATCTCAGTATCTGCGCAAGGTGATATCTTTTCTTTTTCTATCAATGTTTCTTGAGTCCAATTTCCCCTTTTATACAACCTTCACAGTAACAACTGACATCTGACATATATAGCGAATTGTTACCTCTTCCTACTATAGCGTGAATTTTCATTGTTCCTTTGATTGGTTTCAGAGTTGACATCAATATTCTTGACATGTTTCTGTTTGTACAAATATGAACATAGTTCATAATGTGTTTGTAGGTAATGATTGCTTGTTTGTAACGTAATTTGTTAACGCATTTTAGGGTATGTAAGACGGTCGACGTGTAATGGTGGATCAGACCACCAACTTCTGGTTAGAACCAGTATTGTATACCTCCTGCACGATCTCACTTACAAGTCGAGCTCCCAGTGGGATTCAAACTCTAAGCGGTGAGAGGTGAGTGTTTCAAACGCAGCGTTTCCGCAAACATTACCCTCCCGGCCACGGTTCGATCTGGTGTTATGTATTGTCCTTATTTTGCAGTTCAGTCGTATCTCCAATCAAGTCGTATCTCCAGTCAAGTCGTATCTCCAACCAAGCGTGACATAAAATGAGAATATTACTGGCATATGCTTAGGTTGGTATTTAGAAATTTTACTCGTATTTATAGGAAATATTAAATTTATATTCTGAGAAAGTGTCGATTCTTACGGATGGCGGGATGTATACAGTACTGGTTCTACCCAGGAATAAGTCGGTGGTCTGCCTCCACCATAAAAACTCGACCGTCATACCTAGCCTAAAATGGTGCTGGTAAATGGCGTTAAAAACCAAAACAAACATCTTTGCTGAAACTGTTAAAGTTAGTGCTGAAATGCACAAATAAAATTAACGCAGTGACCCATTAGTTTTTCCGTATAACTCAGTGACCCATTAGTTTTTCTTTATAACTCAGTGACCTATACGTTTTTCTCAGTGACCCATAAGTTTGTCTTTATAACTCAGTGACCCATAAGTTTTTGTTTTTGTTTATAACTCAGTGACCCAATAGTTTTAGCATTATAACTCAGTGACCCATACGTTTTTCTCAGTGACCCATTAGTTTTTCTGTAGTACTTGAATATTTCCAAATCAGTATTGATAATTATCTAAAAAAATTGTGTATATTTCTAATCGATGCGTATATTGCACCAATAATATATAAGAGGCACTACCTATATCTACGCGATTTTTAATGTAAAATATTAAATACTCAATATTACTGCATTTATATGTATACAAAGCTATTTTATGAGTATTCTAAGAAGAAACATGGTTCGTATTCCAGTTCTGTAAATTATTAATTATGATCAAAACAATATCTTGAATAAAATGCTGCCCAGCAGTTTATTCCTGCCGGAGAACTACGAGTTTTTACGATTTTCTCGGACATGCGCAATGCGATTACAAACTATTCGGCGCAGTTCCGATAGCAAACGAATCGATCGGAACTCTTCGATAATCAGACGAGGTAGTTCCGATTGTAAACGAATAAGGTCGGAAAATCTCCGCAATCGGCTTGTCTAAAACAATTACGAATACAATTTCAAAAATCCGATCTTTTCAATCCTGTTTTTCCCCAGCAAAAATTATATTACATTGGGTGAAATTATTGCCATTTACATTTTTCATAGTCCTCTTTATAATTAAGTAAAGTTTATATCAATTGTTGGACAAAAATATATAGGTAGAGCCTCTTAAAGAGGCTCTACCTATAACTTTTTGTCCACCAATTGATATAAACTTTACTTAGTTGTAAAGAGGACTATGAAAAAGGTAAACGGCAATAATTTCACCCCATGTAATATGCGTTTTGCTGGGGGAAAACAGGATAGAAAAGATCGGATTTTTGAAATTGTATTCGTAATTGTTTTAGACAAGCCGATTACGGAGATTTTCCGATCTTATTCGTTTACAATCGGAACTGCCTCGTCGGATTGGCGACGAGTTCCGATCGATTCGTTTACTATCGGAACTGCCCCGAGTAGTTTGTTTTCGTTCAACTGAATGGCATTGCGCATGTCCGATAAAATCGTAAAAACGCGTAGTTCTCCGGCAGGAATAAACTGTTGGGCAGCATTTTATTCAAGATATTGTTTTGATCATAATTAATAATTTACAGAACTGGAATAAGAACCTTGTTGCTTCTTAGAATACTCCTAAAATAGCTTTGCATACATATAAATGCAGTAATATTGAGTATTTAATATTTTATATTAAAAATCGCGTAGATATAGGTAGTGCCTCTTTAATGTTATAATAAAGTAGACAAACTGTAAACTTCAAATTGTAATACCTCGATATTAATTAGCAGCTTACTTAAGAACCTATTTCCCAAAGTTAAATTGTCATTGAAAAAGCATGAGAAAGCTTGTTTATTTGCTGATAACAGACAGACAGACAGACAGACAGCTGCCGTCATGATTTTTCAGAAATGTTTAATGGATTTTTTGTTTTTTTAAAAAAACTTATTGAAAAAAAATAAACAGAAAATTATATTGGGTATACAGGTACACAGAGAATAATTATTGCCAACCGTGTGCCCTTGATCATGTTGATAGCTATGACATGGTATGCCCGAGACCCGGTTGAGGCAGGATTGTTTCAGCGTACAGGTAAATGTTGAATAGTCCATTGCTAACTATTTATAGTTTAATAGTTTTTTTTCTAATTTCCAATAGTCTAACCGCCCATGAGGATATACATACAAATATACATATATGGCTGACAGTCAAACTCAGTCTTCAAATTAAACAACAAATAATTATAATATACATGTATAATGAACTTCTTCATTGTTAGGAGAAGGTTTTTTAACTAAGGACACTTATATATTTGCATGTCCGCATAACATACTAACTGTTGATACTTATACATGTATATTCTTACATGTTATACGTGATTCCATATAGTTCATATAGCTTTTAATTGTATGAACACGTAAGCAATTTTAAGTAGATGCTTAGCAACCAGGTATACATATGCAGGTAAACATACATATTATTAGCAACGCTACAACAATTGTTAATACATTCTAAAACATTTAGTTCAATTATTGGCAATTATAGTCGTTCCTTTTAGTAAAGGCTTTATTTATGAAAATGTCGACGTTTCTTATTTCTTTTATACATGTTGAATTAATTAACAAAATCATTTCATGCATATTCGGTCTATTCCAATAATATATTTTGATAAATTGTTTTCTTAGATCGGAATATAACAGGCATTCTAACATAAAGTGAAACTCATTTTCTAAAATATTACAAACACTACATTTTCTCTCATTTATCGGTGTTCTGTTTGGTTTATTCCATCGTCCTGCTTCTATTTGTATTTGTAGTTCAATCCTCCGTGGTGCCACTGAGTTTCGTCGGTGTGTTCTTGGGCAAGACACCTTCCCTTAGCCTCGTCCGTCGGATGGGGACGTAAACCTGGCGGTCCCGTGTATCGGTCTATCCTCCGAGCACGTTAAAGAACCATAGGAATCTATTCGATAGTAAGAGTAGGGCACGGTTCCCGGATTCCTATGTATCCTTCCCCTCTCTCTGGGGCGGCTCTAAATAACCTATACTGTGTTGATGAGCCGTTAAACAACATTCAATTCAATTCTATTTGTAATCTGTGAGATGAGACTCTTAATTTAGTCAAAGCAATTCTAAATGTTGATATATTACATAAAGTGAGATATGGCTGAAATCTAAAACTACATATACTATTATAAAATAAAGCTCTACTTGAATCAGTTAATCTACTATTCCAATTTTGTACAAAGCCGTCATTAAATCTTTGTTGAAATATGCATAAAAACAGTTTTACATTACCAACACTTTGCATTAACCATATATCATTAAACCCCATTCGATATAACATTTCTCTTACTGAGGAAGCCCAATTCTTCATATTTAGTTTCACATGCATATCATATAAAATCAGATCATATATTTTCTTAACATATTTGTTTTCATTTCTATTTAATATCTTTAACCAATACTTTATGACATTATAACCGATACTTCATGGATATTATAATGTCGCATAATAAGCAGAGGTGTTCTACCTAATTCTCCGTATACAAAATCGTTTTGTGTTGTCTTTTTTACCCCCCAAAATTCGTTTACAAAATTGTAAATGAACCCTTTCAATGTCATTCGCCTGATTGAAACACCATACTTTTAACTCATAATTCAGAATAGGAGTAATTAATTTATCAATAAATCTATTCTATGATTCCGTAAATTTATAAAGACATTTGTTAATTTTAAATATTGCCTTTAACGCTTGAGTGTTGATTGAATTGAATTGGGGTTTTAAGGCGCACCAACACATGAAAGGTTATATGGCGCCTAATAGGAATGAACATGCTAGGCTCCTCCTCCATGTACATCGAGATAAAATATGGAGAACGGGCCTAGAACCTTCTCACCCTAAACTGCAGAGTTGCTGCAAATTCTATTGTAGACACTCCATTTACGCTGAAGCCACGTTATAGTTTGTCTGCCACTGCTCTAGTGATATGAGCGAGATGGCTCCTGAAACAATGCAGGGGTCATGATGAAGACCTTTAATGAGCATGAACACAAAATGATAAAATGAACATGATATTTTTTTGGTGGTGGGGGCGGGGTTCTACCCCTCTGCCTTCCCCTCCAACGGGATCTGCAGTGGCCCTATTCTTTGTCCCGTAACCAAATGGGCCAGGTAGCTGAATACATTAACAATATCTAGAACAGTATCATTGTAATAAAAATGAATCTCTCGTGGCAGAGAACGACATTTTTTTAAATATCATTATCTTTGTTTTTAAAGGGTTAAAGGGACACTGTCCGTAAGTAAGCAGATATTGAGCATAACCAAATAACTGCCTGACTTTTATTTAGGGAAATGTATACATGAAAACATGAGGATAGACCCTAAGAAGTATGTAGGAATACATTCGTGAGTTTGCAAAAAAAAAGTTTTAATTATTATATGTAAATAAAGTGGGACCCACAATATTTACCTTTTCTGCGATCACGTGACTTCCATTAGCGCATTAGGTTTTGACCACAGTATGTATTGCGAAATATGTAAAGCCCGCTTAGCTCAATTGGGAGCGTCGTCGACCACTTTACGCTCACACACACTATTATTACGGTGTGTGTAATTTTAGTTTGGGCTGCGAGTTCAAACGCACAAAGCGGATTTACTTTTTTTTGTACCGCGATTGAATTCCGTTAAACAATCTTGCTTTTAATTAGTAAATATTCAATAATGTTTAGTGTGTAATGTTTGCGAACATAATTATTGTGTGTTTTATAAGCTAAAAGTTACGGACAGTGTCCCTTTAACAGCAAGTTTCCACCTTTTACAGTAGTCTGCCATGCTATTTAAACTATTTTGTAAATCTTCCTTAATATTTGCAAAGATAACTTTATTATCAGCATATAATAATAGAAACATTTTAACCATATTAACGTCAATTCCTTCAATACTATTATTTATGACTGTTTCTTCAATATCATTTAAAAACATCGAAAACAAAAAAGGGAGATAAGCACTCTCCCTGACGGACACCCAGCATACAACTGTATTCATCACTCAGTGAGCTGCAATACTTAACTCGAGATTTAACAGACTCATACATTGAATGAATAATGTAAAAGATTTTACCTCGGATTCCTAGATTTATCATTTTATACCACAAGTTTTCACGAATGACGTAATCAAAAGCTTTTGTAAAATCAACAAATGCACAATAAAGTTTTTTTTTACTATTATTTATAAAATGAGAAATTAAGCCATGTACTACAAATATGTTATCTACTGTACCCATGTTAGAAATAAAACCGCTTGAGCATCTATATATACATCATAATTCTCCGCCCAATTACCTAGTCTGTTATGTAATAGTCTTGTAAACAATTTACCAACTGCACTCAACAATGTAATCCCGCGGTAATTTTCAACAGTATTAATATTACCTTTTTTGTGCAACGGTATAACGTAACCCTCTGTCCAGCTTTCAAGAAAAATACCTATTTCAAAAATCTTATTAAACAATTTCGTTAAAACTGGCATTAATATAGTTTACCATGAGTAAATAATTCATTAATATACAAGTCCGGCCTCACTGACCGGTTTGCTTTAAGCTTGTTTGTACCTTTCATAATTTCCTGGTCTGTAATATTAATATATAGTTAACGAAACATAATATTAAATTCATTGTTTTCATACCTATCAATAAAATGTAGTACATCTTCGTCAGGTGTAAAAAACGGATTATCTGGGTTATTAATCACCTTAAAATATTGTGATGTGCTTATCTGAATATTAGGATGTTTTATGCCCGCGCACTCTTTCAACATGTTCCAGTACATCTTGGCATTTTTATGCCTAGCCTGAATACATTTATTTGTTTGAATTTTATCATGATCGTATTTACATCAGCGTATGCATGCTTTGTATTGTGGTCTAGCCCTAATAATATTAACTCTATTTAAATCAGGCTTATCAAATCGATATGTATTCAACATATATAAAAAGGGTGATTTTTTTTCAAAACATTCATCCGTGTACCAAGGACTCTCTAAACCTATTTCCGTATGTCGTTTTTTTCAGAAAGTATTTTCTTTTCTTTTAGATAAAGGGGATACATATCCGATAATCTCTCGATACAAGAGTTAACATCACTACTACTTGTACATTCATTTATCAACTGATGTAAGCTAGACAATGTCAGTTTGACCTCAGGTGATGACAGATTCTCAACATAATCACTCTTTAAATCATTTTCCCATACATATTTAAAATCAACTTTCTTGAAGTTCGTTTTTACAAATTCATCTGTATAAACCGGTTTAGAAAATTAAAAAAAGAGTGAATTAATACAATGGTCGCTTACAATATTTGGTTCACTCACCTCAAACACTGATGCATATTGATATACGTTTTGAGGACATAATCAACCAAGCTGCACCTACGATTTCCAACAAAAGTATACTTGCCAACCCCTTTATCATTACCCACTCGCCCGTTTATATATGTGTCCTCGATAACTCAGAGGTTAGAGCGCTGGCATGGTAGGACAGATATCCTGGGTTCGAGTCCCAGTTGAGGTATGATTTGTCACCATCTGTTACATAAATAATCTAGATTCTAATACATACTTATCCCCATGCTTTAAAACACATTAATGGATCTGCTAAACGCCTCCGTTTGCCCGTCCGTCCGTCCGTTACCATATCTCATCCTAAACTACTGGGTTGAGTTCAACAACATTGAGTGTATAAATTCCCCAAATGATAACGGCGAGTAAGAGCAACATTATTGATGGTTCAGCAGCAAGGAACCGTAAGGGTGGCCTGGTTCGGGGTTCAAAAGGTCAAATACACTAAAACTTCAATCACGCAGTCGGTTTTCCATATGTTTGCACATAACTTGGTATATATACCTGGGTATGAAAGATGAACAAAGATAAACAGCATAGCAATCGATTTTATTATTCAAACTAGGACGTCTGCCCTGGGGGTAGTGGAAGGGTAATATGGGGCCTTTTTCGTTTTTTTTCTTTCTTTGTTTTTTTTCGTCCGTCTTTTGACGTCTTTCCGACCCGTTGAATCTCCTCGTCAATAGGTCGAGCAAGGGTCGGGGAGGACCACCCTCAGAACATTTTACAATATCTTCACATATTAACATGCACTATTCTTATGATTATACTTAAAGATTTCAGTTTGTCCCTTAATGAACACATTATAGAGACTAAACATCCTCCGACATCGAATAAATACAACATAGGTAATATGTTTTAATGTATTAACACATTACATAATGTATTAACACATTACATTAGGTTATATTTGGACAGCAGCCTCTCAGGAAGATGAGTTGAAGAATGTCACATCAGACATGCCTCCACCAGGGAGCGAACCCATGCGAGGCAGAGGTCTGTGACTTCAAAACGTGAGCTACCGAGTCCGCTTGAATTGACATGTCGCCAGTACTTAGATATCTCCGCCCTATTGTTGATGTCGGAGTATATTGACAATAGTTTATATAACATACTTCATACACGTGCTGTTGTTTGTCGGAGGTATCGTTCTGGTTTGATTGGTTGAAATGGATAAATGATTGATAACTGGCGGCATGTTAACTGAGATACTACTATAACAAATAATTCATTTAGATCCCATTTCAAAATGAGCATATTATTTTGGACTATAAGCGGAGGCATCTACGTCAGAGAAAACATTTCATTGATGTTTAAATTCAATACAAGTTTGTAGATTTTACACACATTTTCATTTGTTACAGATATTGCTAAAAGGGACTGGAGGCAATCTGGAAGTTATTGGTGACACTCCAAATACAAATGAAACCCCTCATATTGCACCAGTTCTACACAGTATCAGTTCTACACATTATCAGTATCAGTTCTACACAGTATCAGTTCTACACAGTATCAGTATCATCAGTCATCTCATTCAGCGGTACAGTCACGTCAGAATCCTCAATGTTGTCGTTGTATTTCTTTATCAGCGACCGCATTCTAAACCCGTCAATAATCCATCCTAATCCGAAACAACCTAATGTACACGCGTATAAGATACCCCAACGTGTATTCCCCATATAAAAATGGTGCAGTCCAAACAGCCCAAAGGGCATCCAGAACATATACGCTTCGTCGACATATTTGTGTTTATCTTCTCCCGCGTAGCGGTCGCACAGAACCGGAAGACGCAGCATGTCATATACCCAACCAAACCCGAATAATCCTAACGTCGCGGCATAGAATACACCGTTTAAATACCGTTTCAAATAGAAATGGTGTGCTCCAAACAGTCCCAGGGGTGATAAACACAATGTATACGCTGTTATTTTGGTCATACCATGGTCACTGGTCGGGTCATTTGCCGCCTTGACAAGACCCTTCATTCTGAACAGATCTACCACCCAACCGATACCAAATATTCCTAGTGTGAAAGTGTAAGTCAAACCTAGTCTATAATTTCCTAAATAATAGTGGTACGCGCCAACAAATCCAAACGGAGGGAACGACATTATGTATGCGGTTACAACCGATTTTTTGTCATGTCCCGCATTTTGTACTAAGGACGGCATGCGGAATAAATCCACTATCCAGCCAATACCAAATATTCCTAGCGTGAACGTGTAAACTAAGCCAAGGCGCCAATTTCCCAGATAGTAATGGTAGGAACCGAATATTCCCAGGGGCGATAACCCCAGTACGTAAGCAGTTATCAGAGATTTTTCCTCCCGTCCATTGTTATGGTCGTCGACGAGTTGTTTCATACGAAAGAGATCGACGATCCAGCCCACTGTGAATACTCCCAGCGTGCAGGTGTATAACAGGCCGAGTTTCTTGTTCCCCAAGTAATAATGGTGTGCGCCTGAAATGGAGGAAAAGGAATATGCAGGAAAGGCTAATATAATAAATATCAGGGCGTAAAATACCGTTAGCTCAGTATAATTATGTTATATCATGAGATGATACTATTACAAAAAAAGTAACTGTTATTTCTCCTCCAAATATTTGGAACAAGCCATGCACAGTATATTTTAAAGATTCGACGGCTTAAACAATCAACAAATACCGCGACTTCTCGGTGGCTTAATGCAAACTAACAAATAACATCCTTCTCGACAGCTTGATGCAACAAGTATATACTCTGGCTTGATACATTTAGCTAGAGTTATTTCCCTTAACGGAAAACAGTTATTTTGAAACTAAATAAAGTGTTTATATGGAGCCTGGGTTAACATGTTTTATAATAGAATTGATTTTTCTTTCAAAATGAAATTGCTTTTGAAAACAAAGGAAGACTGTCTCCGTGGTGTAATGTCAAATCCTGCCTCAATTGTGATACAAAATGCACACTTTTGACTTCTTGTTATCATTTCTAACTTTAATTCATTCCAATTATATATTAGGAACATGTCTTTGTCTTAGTATTTGAGTTGCTTCAGTATAACTGACATAGATAAGAAAGCGGAAGTAGAAATAAGGTGACTCCTTCAGCCTCGTTTCAAGATAAAAAGTGACTTCATTCAACGCTGAGGATCTTTCTTACATGATAAATACCCACCTTTTATTAAATTTTAAATATTGACCAATCGGCTAAATCACATTTTAAACCTTGCTGTTTTCTTGATTTGGACCGCCAGTACCTATTGGCGGGAATCTGCTGTGGTCTAGGATGCCGACATGTTAGTACGACGTAATCAGTACAGATTCCTTTCAGATACAATCGAGATAGGATTCTATAAATTGATCAAGATGTTGCCAATGTCTTGAAATAAATCATTCCTCTATAAAACGAAGACGGAATGGCAGTGGTTCAATGACACCTTCTTTTACATGTCCTAAGGACAGACTCAAGGTACATGGGAAAGTCCGGCTCCTGCTATCTCGGTGTTCAAGTATATAAACTAACTAAGGGGTTTTCCGAAATTGATAGGATATTCCAGGTCAGTCAGGTTTAATCTGATAATAAAGATATGGTTTCCGTTTTGTATGCGTCGCCAGTAGATTAATACCCGTACTTTTGCATACTCCATATCAAGTACATCTGTATGTCATTAGTCTGTCTTTAAAGGGACCGGCGACGATCTAAAAGAACTTTGAAAGTCTATAAAATATAAACACAGCCATGATATTATGCTACAAGTTCAAATAAAGTGTGCCGGTGCACCAGAAGTGCCTTTATGTTCTGTCAGATTTGTTTATGAAACGGTGTGGTCTGGAAAACTGGCAAACTGCTAGTTTTTGTTCTGTAAATCTTCAGTATTAACACGTGCTGAGCTTGAAGCATTTATAAGTATGTGTTTAGGGATAGAAGTATATGTAGACTTGAAAGCAAGAATACATAAATAAAGTACTGTTACTATTTCGATATTTTAGATAATGCCTTATTACATTAGTTATAAACACGCCTAAATACTATTATTTACTAAGCTTTAGAAATAAAAAATCTTCATTTTTGGGTACAAAACATGTCATTCAGCCATTCCTTGTCTTTGTGTGCTAATTTTCGTTTTGGCATTATCTTTAAAGAACTACTTTTGAGGGCTACGGCCCGGAAGCAAAACACTACTTTTGAGGGCTACGGCCCGGATTCAAAACACTACTTTTTAGGGCTACGGCCCGGAAGCAAAACACTACTTTTGAGGGCTACGGCCCGGAATCAAAACACTACTTTTGAGGGCTACGACCCGAATCAAAACACTACTTTTGAGGGCTACGGCCCGGAATCAAAACACTACTTTTAAGGGCTACGGTCCGGTTGAGGGCTACGGCCCGGAAGCAAAACACTACTTTTGAGGGCTACGGCCCGGAATCAAAACACTACTTTTGAGGACTACGGCCCGGAAGCAAAACACTACTTTTGAGGGCTACGGCCCGGAATCAAAACACTACTTTTGAGGGCTACGGCCCGGAAGCAAAACACTACTTTTGAGGGCTACGGCCCGGAAGCAAAACACTACTTTTGAGGGCTACGGCCCAGAATCAAAACACTACTTTTGAGGGCTACGGCCCGAAAGCAAAACACTACTTTATATCCAACTGCAGTAAGACGGTGTCACACTTGGGAGATAAAATAATAATGGCATTACCGCAGTGTTTTGAAATTGTATTGGTCAATAAATAACGCCCAGTAGTATAAGATTTGCTATCAGTCCCCTAACCCTAGACGCCAGTATGACCCAAATAAAAGCGCCGGACGAGTCTACTTTCAATTTCCTCAAAATGGGATTTTTTCTTTCTTTTTCATTTTGTTTATCTTTACTAGATTAGACCAGCGTTATAGTTTATAAAATAATTTTCATACAGGATTTGAATATCTACGCAATCTGATTGGATGCAAAATGAGGTTAAACACTAACTCTGAACTCTTTATCAATATTTAGCAGTTTGTCTGTATTCTCTTTACATACAATAGTTGCATTTTCTAAGTAAGCTAAATGATTAAGACAAACAAGTAAGTAAACCTGATCATAAACAACTCGAGAGTTAAAGCAAATCAAACACTAACGAACATTTAACATGGATGATGGTTGTGAAGTATTAGATAATGTCATTCTAATCCATACAAATATACTATTCAAAGTTTGCTAAGCATCAAACCTGTTACCTTTCACCCCGAATACCACGCGAAACTGTATTTTGTAGGTTGACATGCAAAAATACACAATCAAATTGTGTTCTAATCATTTTTTTACAATAACATAATGAATTTCACATAAATTAATTGAAAAAAATGTTGAGTTTTATGCGGTTACACACTCCATTTAAAAGATAAGAAATAAAAAAGTGTCGTTTGGTGTAGACAGAGATCCTGGTCTGTTTGTTTGTTTGTTTGAATGGTGTTTAACGTAATTTTAAGCACATTTTTAATTTATGACTGTGAATTTGCTTTGTTGTTTGTTCGTTTGTGATAGAGGCAGACCACACCATTTTTCCTGGGTAGAACTAGTACTGTATACCTCCTGCCATTCGTAAAAATCGACACTTTCTCACATACAAGTTGAACTCCTAGTGGGATTCGAACCCGCGGCGGTGAAAGGCGAAAAGGTTTACAACGGATGCATCCTGGTGTGCTACGTGAAATATAACTACTACAGTGATCTGATGAAACATGTGTCATACTTACCAAATATGCCCCCCAAAATGCAGATGAGATAACCGTCTGATACCATTTTCTTCTTCGCCCCATATCGATTTGCATGCTTCACCAGCCATCTCATGCGGATCAGATCGAAGAGGTACCCGAGACCGAACAAACCAAAGGTACACGCGTATAATATGCCGAAGGACTTCCGTTGTAGGTAAAAATTATGAGCACCGAATAATCCAAACGGTATTCCCAGAATATAGGCGTCTGCGAGTCTCTTTTGGTCCATGAGGATGTCGTTTTCACTCTATGTTACAGAATGTGCGACCTAGCTCATGGAAATTGCTGAAGTGAGTTAGTCTCTTCACAGAATGCTAATTTAAATACTTAACACAACTGGAAAATCCATGTTTATAATGACATCATTATCAAGTAAGTACAAGGTGATGATAACAAAGTAAGTATCATATGTATTATGTTAAAATCTACATATATATGATTGGGTGACTGATAAGCCTGATTAGACTGGGGAAATCCCGTTTTAGTTGTGTAATACATGTTTTGCCATGTTTTCTGTATTGTAATACTGTCAAATAAATTAATAAATAACGGGTTTAATTAACGGGTGCAAATATCCGCATTTCGCTGCCATGTACACATAATATCAACCGCTGTGTCAAATATGAACACCCTCCTTCAACTGACGTAAAATGAGTTCAGGTTTCAAGGTTACAATAAAAACGCATAGAAATTCAATTTGCATTCATGAAAACTGTGCATGTAATGTTAATTTCTGAAGAAGTTGACATTTTATCCTCGACCTATGAACCCAACCTATGAACCCAGGGTTCAGATCCTGGATTATAATCCGCCGTTGTCACCTCAACATCACAGGCATCCACCGTGCCAAATATGAGCACGATCCTCCAACTGATGTAGGAGAAATTTAGGATATCAGAAAAACAACTATAATGCATGCTGACGGCATATGACCGTTAAGTCCCCCTCACCTTTGGGGGAGTATCAGCAAAATTCGTTCCATAATGTATGCATGTATCATTACTTAGAATAACATGTAAACAATTTCATTACAACATAATTATTGCCTATCGCGTTTTGATGACTTTGACCTTTTGATCTCGACCTCTGACCTAAGGGGTGAGGCCTTGGATCCGAAACCTTTGTTGTTATCTAGGCATCCCTGGCATCCTCTGTTTAACATAGGAACACACTCCTTCAACTAATAAAGGATGAGTTTAAGTTATGAGACAAACCGACTGACGGACGGACGGACGGATGCTCGAACAGTGCGGATATATCCTTCTACTTGTAAATATACGTTCTCTGTTTATATTAAATGCTTTTCATTCCAATTCCTTTTTCACGCTTTTTTAAAATTACGCTTTATTTTATATGTGTATACAATTCGTATGAGTTCTAAATAAAACTGTTTTTTTGGTTGTTAGGAATTTAGTCATTCTTGAGAACATTTGCAAAATTAGTTTCAAACGTGAATCTAAGTTTCTATCATATTGCATTCAATACAGTATTTCCAGCTTTATCTAAGGCCACATTAAAAAATATCTTAGATAGCCCAAACCCGACCTTAGAATTTTCAGACAGGTAGGTAGATAGTATTTCTTTCATTTTTCTACCATGTATGTCGGATTCTAAACTTGTGAATGCTGTTTGAAGTTTAACTGATTTTTTTGGATTTAAAACACTACGTTAATGATTTTAGTATACTGGGTGTGTATTGCAATGTTGAAAGACTTAACTGTGTAGATAAAAGTTCCTATCTAAAACAACTGGTGAACCAAATTAATAACGATGAAGAGGGAAACACTGTCTGCATTTTGAGACTTAATATTTTTTTTGGAGTCGGGCCTATCTGTTTGGACCAGTCGCGTAAGGGCAAACAAACATAATTTAAATTATGGCTTTATCGCTTATATAATGTAAGCATCTTGTTAAGATTGATAACACCTGCCTATGTTGCTTCACTTTCATTTTTCAATATCTATATGTTGCAGTGACCTGTATATTGAGTAAAGTGCGTGGTGCATTACAGTTTCACATTCTTGTTTATTTGTTTGGTGTTTAAACGTCATTTTCCAGCATATTTTAGGCTACGTATGCGATCGATTTTCAGTGGTTGAGGCAGACCACCCACTTATTTATTGTACATAGCATGGAAAGAGAAATAACCTTTACTTCGTCTATAGTTTATTTATAATTTATTTGTGCAGTGTCAACAGGTTACAACATTCATTCAACGTTACTTACTTTTCCAACAAATAAAATATAAAGATCTATGTGATAACATGTGTGATGTCCTCTAATTGACAACAGATAACCAACTCAACGTGTGGATCACTTTTATTGAGATGATGGTAAAAACTACAAGAAAAGAAAAAACAAATAACTTTGATGTCGAAGTTCCAATGTAAAATATCAAATATATGAACATTAGACATGAAATATACTAGCTACTGAGACTTCTTACTTGTATATTAGGAGAATGACATACTGAAATATTTCAACATAGTAATCTTATAAAAGTTTAATACAACTGACAAATTATCAAAAAGGCGATCTAGAAATGGTATTTCGTTTTAACATAATTGTGTAGGTACAATAATACTTGAGAACCAATCGTCACTAGTGCGAAATATAATGAATACGAAACAAATGAGTCCGAAACATCGAGTGACATGACGATAATTACACTTCTAGGTTAAACTTATGCTAGTTACTACATCTACGCATAAAGCAGTGTTTAATGAAATAGATTAAACAATTAACTTACACCATGTGGCCATAACAATGAAAGAAAAAGAGGACAAATAGATTTCACGTTGGGGCGGAACCGCCAAACTTCTTCTCGAGAATACTCATAAAAACGAAAAGATCATAAACTACCAAAAAGAGAATGTACCGACAAGTAACTTACTAAAGCCGAAAAGGGATACAACACACTCCCCGTCCCATGTATAAAACAATGACATCGCTATGACTAAAATTTGTAGGTACGCTTAAATTGAACATTACGGTAAATATTAAAAAATGTACTATGACATAAATGAATAAAAATGTAAGTGTGCTAACGAAAAAAATATTACTAGGTATGTCCCATACTACCAAATGATACTCTGAATTAAGTAACATGCTAATTTTGTTCGTACATTCTTGACAAAAATGTATCTCTACAAGTGAGTTTTAAAAATTCGTCAAAAACAAAGGTTCCAAGAAAGACCTAAACTTCTCTGGACGGGCAGGTAATCCTTTGAAAAATCCAAGCATGCCAAATCTTTTGCAAGATCCTCTGGTGGGGGTGGAAGCTGTAAGTACTTTTTCATTATTTGAAGCTATCTTGTGTAAACGTAAACGCCCGTGTTTGTGAAGGGCTGATTGGGTTCGCTTCATCAAGTCAACTGCCTGATCTATAGTGGGTGTTGAAGTAAGACCATCATCAACATAGAAATCAGCAGAAACATACTTCAACACGTCACTTCCAAACTCAGACTCGCTAATGGAGGCAGTTTTCTGGTGACCAACAAAACAAGACGACTGTGAATGCACTCTAATGCTGAAATTGTCTGGACAGGGCAGAAACACTGAGGACCTCCCATCTTGCAACAGGTACATTTTGTTACAGTTCACAACATTATCAATGTGAAATTGGTCTAAACAGACTTAATTCTTCTGAGGATGATGTTGTTTCCGCACATATCATCCGGTGCACTACTTTCAAGGCTGGTGTAAACGATAAGCAAAATAAACTGCCTACCATGTACTGGATTCCTAAATTACATAAAAATCCGTATAAGGCTCGCTTTATTTCTAATTATAGTGCCTGCACCACAACAAACATCTCCAAACTTTTAATTTCTTGTCTTACTGCCGTTAAAGATCACGTTAAACTATATTGTGATAAAACTTATGAAAACTCTGGGATTAATTTATCAAAATTTGGTCTATAAAAGATTCAGGAGACGCTCTTGATAAAATTTTCAATAAAGGTCAAGTTTCATCGATTAGCACTTATGACTTCTCTACACTATATACAACCTTACCACATCACCTTATTAAAGACAAGCTAATTTCTCTTATTCAAAAAACATTCGCTAGAGAAAATACTACATTTTGGCATATAATAATATTAAAGCGTTTTTTACTAACGGCAGTTTAGACAATTATACTATGTGGATTGCTATGAAGTTTGTGAAACACTCATCTTCCTATTAGATAATATTTTCGTCAGTTATGGTACCAACGTTTATAAACAAATTGTTGGTATCCCTATGGGTACGAACTGTGCACCACTTGTCGCAGACTTGTTTTTATTTTTGCTATGAAAGAGATTTCTTGTTGAGTCTTTCACCAGATACCCAGGAAGATGTTATTGAAGCTTTTAATGACACCTTTCCGTATCTGGATGACATACTGAACATTGGCAACCCTTTCTTTCCAACTATGGTTGATAATATTTATCCTATAGAACTTCAGCTTAATAAAGCTAATATATCTGATAATAACGCTTCTTTTCTTCATTTAGATCTCTCGATTGAAAATGGTGAAATAATTAGCAAAATCTATGACAAGAGAGATGATTTTAATTTTGACATTGTTAATTACCCCGACTTGGATGGGGATGTTCCCCGAGCAACTTCTTATGGGGTGTATGTGTCTCAACTTATTCGTTTTTCAAGAGCTTGTACTAGAGTTGAGGACTTTAATATTCGTAATCTTTGTATAACTAAAAAGCTACTCAATCAGGGTTACGGTTACCATAAACTTCGTAAAACCTTTTAAAATCTTCTTTCCAAATATAAAAGTAATTTAAGGACTCTTCTGCGACAAGGACTATCACAACCTGACTTCTATGGTGATGTGATTTCTTGGCCATGATCACTTTCATACTATCTTTGTTAAGCTTGTTAAAAAGTTTATCAAAAGAGGTTATGACCCTATCATTTTGCAACATACTGCATGCTTGGTGGTGGACCCTTTTACAGTTCGCCACTAAGCTTTCCTCTTTAATTGTACGATGACCGGACAGGCTGTGGACCCTATGATGACGCCTACCTAAAGCCCAATGGGACGGTGACGTTTGATGTTTGTCTATGATCTTTCTTGTCGTGCCCTTAATGGTGTATTCTCTTGTTGCTCTGGCTTCTGCCAAGTCATTGAGTACCTTCATTATGGCTTTCTAGGCTATTGTTTTTTTTGTATTATATTTACACGAGCATATTTGTGTTTTGCTTATATTCCCTATTGATGCTGCCTTGTTGGTTAGAGATTAGATCATGGCGGGGATTTCTTTATTTACACTGTCCTGTTTTAATGGGATGGCAGTAGGGTAAGTGTGAGGTTTGGTGCACCCTAGAACCGGTTTAAACCCCCAGTGGCCTACTTTGCCACTGACCGTTCCAAGGCGGTAGCCCTATTGTCAACCATTTTGTGTTTGTGATGTCGCTTGCTTTTATTGTTACTTTTGCCTTCTTGTTTGTCTGTTTGTATGTTTGTTTCTGTGTTTTGTGGTTGACTGTCCTTGTTGAATGCTACTTTCCCTGTCCGATCTTTTTATATTTCTTTTACCAATAATCACCCAGCCTAAACCGAGTCGCTGAGCAAAGGGAGTATCATTTGGGACTATAATTTGCTCATGAATATGGTGGGCTGCACCGAGATCTCTACCAATAAGCAACAATATATCGGCCTCATCGTCAAGAGTTGGTATCTTTGACGATATACTCTGCAAATGTGGAAAATGTGGCGTAGGGATTTCATGTCTGTCATTTGGAATCTGGGAACATTCTAAAAAGAGAGGTAAGAAGTACATATAAGAACCATCGACAACCTCAACTACACAATTGAATGCTTTGCGACTACTGACATTGGTAGGTCCAGAGCACGAATTAAGCGTGTACACTGTAGGTTCGGTATCTAAACCAAGCTTTATGAACAAATCAGGACTTGCCAGTGACCGGTTGCTCTGCTCATCTTATATAGCGTAAGCCCTCAAACGTCGGGAAGGATCAGCCTGATTGAAAACATCTACAAGAACAATCTTTGCACACGACCTCCCGCCCATACTACTGGAACTAGTCCCACAAATCTGAGTACAGTTGCTCTTTACTTGAGCTGGACCACCCGAACACTTTTCCCCGCCATAAGCTTGTATACCCAATGAACTATCCCCAGAACCCTTCTCCCTGCCATAAGTTTGTGTCCCTGAAAATCTAGATAAATCGTTTTGCTTTGTTTCATGTATTGATGAGAGGTGCTTAAAACTTCCACAAATAGTGCATTTTACCTCTTTTTTACAATCTGATGCTCTATGTAAGTTTGATTCTAAACATTTGAAACAAATGCGACAATCTTAACAATATTTTTTCTCTCCTGTACAGACTTAGTCTTAAATGTACGACAATCAAAGAGAGAGTGGTTAGCTTTGTGTATGGGGTATCTCACTGAGTCTCCTGAAATGAGCCTATTTAAGTCTCGAACAACCTTTTTTCTTGCAAGTATTAGATGCAAAACTGGCACTTGAGAATTTTTCTCTGCAGGCAAATTGTATGCTAAACCTGGGTCGTTTCTCATCTTAGCAATCTCCTCAACAACCTGTAAAAAATATGATAACGTTGGATAGCAATCACTATTGTTCTTTTTGTAGAAATAGGCTCTAGTAACCCAATTTTCCTGCAGATTATATGGCAACTTCTGAATTAATGGTAAGATGCCTTCGGACGAGTCAAAATACGAAAATTGTGCACTATACTTCGAATCTCCCTTCAAAGCTTCCTCTTCTGATGAAACATCAACCATTTCATACAGCTCCTTTGGATCTTTTATACTTATCTTTGGCAAATTGTTCAGTTTAGTCATCACTGCGTGATTCACTAGCTCTGGAGAACCATAACGTTCATCCAAACGACTCCAAATCTTTGAACATCCTAGGGCTGGATTACTGACCGAAGACTAATGGCGTGACGACTCGATTCTATGCCCAAGTACTTGATCAGCATGTCTATTCCTTCAGACGGAGTAGCTCCTAAATCACTCACAACACTTTTGAAACTGGCTTTCCATGCACGATACGATTCCGCTTTGTCGTTGGAATTTGTTAATCTTGACAACAGTAAGTCTTTTTTCTGTAAGAATTTGGTAACGTCAGCAGTAAGGTAATTTTGCTGAACAGTGTTTTGTTTGTATTCGGCTTGGTTGCTCGCCCATGATCGGTCTGGTTGTGTTTTTGGTTGAAACTCAGGAGCAAAGACGTCAAGCGATTGATATAGTGGAATTGTAACGTTAGTTTGACCTTGTACTGGTACCTCTGTATTACGTATGGATGCAGCCACTCGTTCTATAGGATCTGACTTTGGTATATCTGCTAACATTTTGGCATTTTCACCGTCACTTGAAGCACGATCTGTGTAATTGTCTAAAGCTTGAAATTCTGCCGCTGCGACAGCCGCTCGTTCTTTCGTACGTAACACACTTATCTCGGTTTCAAGAACTGCTATTTTCCTGTTTTGAGCTGCCCTTTCAATTAGTTGTTGTTCTTCTACGATTGCCTTCTCTTTCAATAGACATGCTTGTTTTTCTGAAAACTCAGCCTTAACTCTTGCGGCTTCAGCTTCTGTTTTCTTTCCAGCGATAACATAAGTTCTTGATGTTCTAGAACTTAAACTTAAACTTTATTATTTGATTGAACGCCTATTTCTACATACAAAGTATACATTCAATGGCCTTGTACAATGATTAAAATACATGAAAATTAGTAAATAAAATGCATGTCATATAAAACAAATTATTACTCAGAAACAACAATTTTAAGCATTATATCAAAGAAATTCATGGAAATAGAAACTTATATATACATGGAAGAAAAATATTATACTGCATAGAATGAAAATCCAAAGTACGCAAATACTATACAAAAATATACTGTTTCTAACTCAAATAATTTTTAAAAGAGTTGCGATAGGAATATCATAATATAGAAATCAATAATCGCTTTATTACACACAACAGTCATATCCCATGAAGCACACTGCTCTTAGAAAAGAGAATAATAGTCTCTGAAAAAATGAGTCTTTAACTGCTTCTTAAAAATGTCCACAGTTTCACTCTGTCTGATTTCAATGGGAAGTTTATTCCACAATCTCGGACCTACTGTGCTAAAGCTTCTATCTGCAAAGGTCTTATTTTTATTAAATGGCACAACAAATGATCCTACAGATGATTGAGATGATCTTAATGAGCGTTTTGCGGTTTGAGGAGTCAACAAATCAATTAAGTATGCTGGTGCTTTTCCTACAGAACAATTATACATATACACAAGGATCTTGAAATTTATACGTGCTTTGATGGGAAGCCAATGTAAATCAAACAATGCTTGTTTTGAACTCTCAAATTTGGTTCGATTTAATACTAGTTTAGCACACATGTTTTGTATCCGTTGAAGTTTTGAAAGCTCAGTTTGGGAAATGCCGTACAAAATGACATTACAATAGTCCAAATGAGATATTACAAGTGATAGAACAAGTGTTTCAGTGGCATCAGAAGACAAATACTGTCGAATACTCTTGATCTTAAAATAGCTAAGCATAGCGGTTTTACATTTTCGTTTGATATGTTCTTTAAAACTTAATGATTCGTCTAAAAATGCTAACCGAAGTTCTCTTGCTCTTAGATGTTTTCACTGACATTTGTTCACGTAAACTCATCATCCAATCATCTAGATGATATATAAAGCATCTCACTGTCTTTCTGAAGCTACTGCTTTTAGCCACTAATGAAATTGTTTCTAAATTGCTTTCTTCAGTATTAGTGTGAAAGGAAGTCTCTTAACTCCTCGTAAACTATGTCATAATGTCTCAAAGCTTCGACAACTAATCGTTTTTCTTCCACAAGTTCTTTGAACTACTATTACTTGACACACGACTGTCTTCAAGTAACGATTCAATTTTACATCATTGTCCCTGCAGCTTAGCATAATAAGCGTCTCGTTTTCCCTCGTACTGTGGCATTTCCTTTTCTGTGAGAGGCCTTGTACGTTTCATAGGTGAAATGGTTACGTTTTTTTAGTGTGATGTCCTCTAATTGACAACAGATAACCATGCAACTCAACGTGTGGATTACTTTTATTGAGATGATGGTAAACACTACAAGAAAAGAAAAACTTTGATGTCGAAGTTCCAATGTAAAATATCAAACATATGAACATTAGACATGAAATATACTACTGAGACTTCTTACTTGTATATTAGGAGAATGTCATACAGAACTATTTAAACATAGTAATCTTATAAAAGATTAATACAACTGACAAATTTTCAAAAAGGCTTTATTATAACAAACGATCTAGAAACGATATTTCATTTTAACATAATTGTGTAGGGTACAAAAATAATTGAGAACCAATCGTCACTAGTGAGAAATATAATGAGTACGAAACAAATGAGTCCGAAGCATCGAGTGACATGACGATAATTACACTTCTAGGTTAAACATATGCTAGTTACTAAATCTATGCATAAAGCAGTGTTTAATGAAATAGATTAAACAATTAACTTACACCGTGTGGTCATAACAATGAAGGAATAAAGAGGAAAATAGATTTCACGTTGAGGCGGAACCGCCAAACTTCTTCTCGAGAATACTCATAAAAACGAAAAGATCATAAACTACCACAAAAAGAGAATGTACGGACAAGTAACTCACTAAAGCCGAAAAGGGATACGACACAACATGCATATATTGACATTACTATGTATACCTAAAACGCATACTTAAATCTTCAAAGGACGGTAGCATAATAGTATTTTCCTGGATATATGTTATACCAGTTGAACTCATGATTCCGCTATTCAACGTCATCACTGTCTTCCAACAATATCAATCAAGTTGTTGACTTCCATGTCTTCCGCCTCATCATCGCTACCTTCTTCCGTGTCAGGCTGGTTGAACAGGATGTCAGACAACTGCTGTGCCACAAAGACTTGGATGATGTTTAAATATTCACATGCATGATTATCGAAGATGGACGCAGATGCAGAAAGCTCATATCAGTCCCACTGTGAATTTCAAAAGATTAGAGTCCTGGCCTTGGAATTTAGTTACCTCTATCAGCTTTACTTATACCAAATTTCTCCCCCCCCCCTTAGTTACCTCTATCAGCTTTACTTATACTAAATTTCTCTCCCCCCCCCCCCCCCCCACACCCCCCCACCATCCAACACCCACCGAACGTTGAATTAAAAGTTACCAACTCATAATTCATTTTACGTCATTCAATCACGGGTATTTTAAGAGTGGAGTGCGTGGTCCAGTGGTAGAGCGCCGAACTCCTGATCGAGAGGTCGTGGGTTCGATCCTCCGTCGCGGCCACTCATTTATCCTTGAGCAAGATAATTAATCCACATTGCTTAGTACTGGTTCTACCCAGGAAGCCATCGAAAGTGATTAATCTAAGTTGTAAGAACTTGTTTCGCAATCGATGTAAAATAAATATGTTTAAAACAAACACCTGGATAGAGTTTTGATAAACAGTTTTGTTGTGTAATTTTGCCGTTATGTGGCGGGTTAGCTTCTTCATTTTATTTAGCGTTTCATTTCTCTGCTATGGGTAGCACTATCTGTCCTATAGACTTACACTATCTGTCCTATAGACTTGCACTATCTGTCCTATAGACTTGCACTATCTGTCCTATAGACTTGCACTATCTGTCTTATAGACTTGCAATATCTGTTCTATAGACTTGCACTATCTGTATTATAGACTTGCACTATCTGCCCTATAGACTTGCACTATCTGTCTTATAGACTTGCAATATCTGTCCTATAGACTTGCACTATCTGTATTATAGACTTGCACTATCTGCCCTATAGACTTGCACTATCTTTCATATAGACTTGCACTATCTGTCCTATAGACTTGCACTATCTGTATTATAGACTTGCACTATCTGTCCTATAGACTTGCACTATCTGTCCTATAGACTTGCACTATCTGTATTATAGACTTGCACTATCTGCCCTATAGACTTGCACTATCTTTCATATAGACTTGCACTATGTGTCCTATAGACTTGCACTATCTGTCTTATAGACTTGCAATATCTGTCCTATAGACTTGCACTATCTGTATTATAGACTTGCACTATCTGCCCTATAGACTTGCACTATCTTTCATATAGACTTGCACTATCTGTCCTATAGACTTGCACTATCTGTATTATAGACTTGCACTATCTGCCCTATAGACTTGCACTATCTTTCATATAGACTTGCACTATGTGTCCTATAGACTTGCACTATCTGTCTTATAGACTTGCAATATCTGTTCTATAGACTTGCACTATCTGTATTATAGACTTGCACTATCTGCCCTATAGACTTGCACTATCTTTCATATAGACTTGCACTATGTGTCCTATAGACTTGCACTATCTGTATTATAGACTTGCACTATCTGTATTATAGACTTGCACTATCTGCCCTATAGACTTGCACTATCTTTCATATAGACTTGCACTATCTGCCCTATAGACTTGCACTATCTTTCATATAGACTTGCACTATCTGTCCTATAGACTTGCACTATCTGTATTATAGACTTGCACTATCTGCCCTATAGACTTGCACTATCTTTCATATAGACTTGCACTATGTGTCCTATAGACTTGCACTATCTGTCCTATAGACTTGAACATCAGCTCAGAAAAGCTGACCATTCCGATTACCGTTTTGTTTCTAATTAGCGCCCCCAGGGGGCGTGACATTTTCTGAAAGGGGGCCGCTTATTAGAACGCTTTTCGTAAGCCAGTACACATTTTAATTTCCTTATATAATGCTAAAAAATATTGTGTTAATGAAATATGGAATTAAATTCATAAGTGTGTGTATACTGTTTCTTGGATTTTAACCACTTTTCTTGGATATTAACCACTTTTACACCTCAAGGTAAGATTTTTTTTTTAACAAGTTAGGGGGAGCGCGCTAATTAGAGGGAGAGCACTAATTAGAAACAATACGGTATGTTGCTTTTTTAAATATAAGTGCCTTAATTTAAAATAGAGAAATTGTATAAAGCAATTTCTATGATAACAGAGATTATTTAAATGTTGACTTCCTTAATTATCCCCAATCAGACGAAGGTGTTTCACGAGCATAATCGAATGGGGCCTATCTTCCTCAACTTATTTATTTACAATCTGAGATTGTATTCAAGTTGGGGATTTCACCAATCGTAACCATTAGTATAAATAAAATTGTTCTCAATCAGTGTTACCGTTTCAATGCAATTCAAAAGATCTTCGCAAAATGTTACTATCATAACACATCTACTTTTAAGTTAAACATACATCAGTAATTTTAAGAATTCTTCTGCGACAAGCAGAATTTTATAGCGACGTGATTTACACATTTCGTAAGATCCTTAAGTGGTAATGATCACTTGCATACAATAAACATGTGTCAGAAAATGTATCAAAACAGCGTATAGCCCAATTATGTTACATTGTATTGTATTTTTAGTGGTTGACCCATTTACATATCACTACTCTTTCCTTTTAAATTCTACGATGACGAGAGAAATTGGGGAGCCTATTATTTACACTTTATGGTTTATTCTCTTGTATATCTGGCTTGGTGACTTTCTAGGTATGTGTTTGTTTTCTTTGTCATTTTCAGAATTAAAGAACTCTTCTGCGACGATTTGTTAGTCTGTTTGTATGGTGTTTTACGTCATTTTCAACACATGTACGGTTCTGTGACGAGGACTATCACAACCTGACTTATAAGGGAACGTGATGTTAATTGTAGCACATCAACAAGGCTTTTTGTTTGTGAGTTACAGGGAAACATGTTTTAAAAAGATATTGTTCTTTATACAGTCAGTCAATACGGTTCCCTTTTCTCTTGTGCGATGACCGGGCAATCTTGTGGGCCTCTATGATTTCACCTTCTGACACTCTGAAAAGGTAGGTTGATGCATGAACTTTCGTCCCTAAGGTTTTCTGGTCGTACTCAAGGTTGGTTTTCTTTTTGGCTGCAACTGCTGTGGTTGTACAGTAAAGTTTATAGTTATGTAAAACAAAAATGTTCAATGACATAGTTTACGTCTATCGTTTCCTAATTTCTCTGACTATATTGTTAGAGATTTGATTTTGATATGATGTACTTTTATTTACAGTCTTCTCAATGTGTGAGCTGAAGACAGGATAATAGCAATGTTGTATATAAACAAAATCTACTTAAGCTAACTAGTAGGCCATATTGCATACCGACCGTTTCAAGTCGGTAACCCCGTTTTCACCACTCGTTATGTTGTGTATTGTACTCGTTTCAAATCGGTAACCCCGTTTTCACCACTTTTTATTTTGTGTATTGTACTTTTCAATGTACATTTAATTTACTCTGTGTGAGTCGTACATTGCGGACCTACGGTGCCATTGATTTTAGGTGCTGTGATTTCTATAGGATCTCTTCTTTTTACAAAATGTGTAAGATCCATGGTCATAATACCGTACATGCACTCTGTATTAAGCTTGTTAAACGGCTTATCAAAAGAGGTAATGACCCTATCATTTGGCAACGCAATGCATGTTTAGTAGTTCACCCATTTGCAGTTCGCCACAACGGTTTCCTCTTTGATTGTGCGATGTCCTGGACCCTATGATGACGTCTACCTAAACCCGCAAAGGACGGTAGTGTTGACGTTTGTCTTACATCTTGTTTCGTTGTACCCTTAATGTTTTCTTTTTGCTCTGGCTTCTGTCAAGTCATTGCGTACTTGCATTGTGGCTTTCTAGGCTTTTGTTTTTTTAGCATATGCACGTGATAATCTATGTGTTATACTTATATTGCCTATTAATGCTATATTGTTTGTTAAAAAATATAGCCTAGCGGGGTTTGGTGCATCCTGGTTTAAACCCTCAGGGGCCTTTTTTCACTGACCGTTCCAATGCGGTTACCTTATTGTCAACCCGTTTGTGTTTGATATGTCACATGCCTTTTTTCTTAATAACACTGTAACTGTTGTTTGTTTTAATGCGTATTTTGTTTGACTTTGTTCGGTGAACGACACATTTCCTGTTCGACTGACCATTCCAAGGCGGTAGCCCTATTCTCAGCCACTTTATGTTTGTGGTGGCCTATCTTAACTTTTAGTAATCTTGTAATTGTTTGTTTCTGTGCGTGTTTTTGGGTTGACTTTCGTTCCTTGAATCCTATATTTCCGGTTCGACTTTTATATCTACGTGTATACCTACTTTCATATATACATGATCATGTGTTTTGTTTACTTATATACTTATACTTACATAGAGAAGATGCCTAGTGTGTTAGACTATATAGTCTGTCCCCTTATTTTGAAATAAGAAAAGGATAAAAGTGAGGTTTGGTGCACACTGCAACCCGATTTGAATATCCATCGGTAATTTTTTGCTACCGAGACGTACCCCTATTATCAACGATTGTATGTTTTTGTTTGTTTGTATGTTGTTGTTTTTAAATGTTTATGGTTGACTGTGTTATGTGAATGCTACAGTTCCTGTTCAACTAATTTTGTTATGAAAATAATTTGAAATTTTTACTTGAGTTTCTTTGACTATTCACATCAGACTCGAATAATAAACAGGAAAATAAGGCACCATTCTTGTAATTTTACAAGAGTGAGTGTTGAACATCAAACAGCAAATAGTGTGAGAAGAAAATATTTAATAATTCAAATTCAACCTGGACATTTTAAACAATCTAACATGAAGCTAACATGTCATTTTATTTATTTATTTCTTCAAACAGCACAGAAAAATCAAAAGACAAAAAAGACAATCATGTGAAAATATTTCTAAAATGATTCATAATGATATGGAAGCAGAGAACGATACACAGTAAAATAGATTTTAAAAATAGCGAAATGCATGTATCTACATCAGTGTCGCCTGAATATTTAGTTTACTACGTTTGAAATGTGTCCCAAAGATAAACAACCTGGCAAGTGGAAATGCTAAACAGTAATGGAGTAACTCATGTCCAAAAACTAAATCCATCTAAGACTTCGCCACCTTCGGCAGCGACATTAATATATTATTGTGCACCGGACAAGCTAGGTGAATTTAGCATTATAATATTCAATCTGTAGTTAATTCTTTGATTTTAAAAGACACATGCCGTATACATAGTTACATTATTTGTATTTGGATTGAATGCTGGACATTGTTATCTTTAATTCAGTGTACAAGACATTCATTTAAACTTTATCGCGTTCATGGTCCGTACCCCGACCTTAACAATAGTTTATTATTGAGGGATAGTCACTCGGACATCGTCACATGATCCTTGCGTTTCTGAGACGTCATCAGAGCAAAGTTCGTTATCAGCTAGGTCAGTTCTGCTATCGTTTTGGGATATGTCACCCGTTGCGTTAGTTTCAGTTCTGATAACGTCAAACTCTTCTTGAACGTTTGTGTTGTCAGTGTTTGTGGAACACGCTTTGCAATTTGGACGACATAATATAAACTCAATTATTTTAGAATCCTCAATGGCTGCGTTATACTCCTTTATCAGCAACCACATTCTAAACCCGTCAATAATCCATCCTATTCCAAAACAACCTAATGTGAACAAGTATAAGATACCCCAACGTTTTCTCTCTAGATAAAAGTGATGCAACCCAAACAGCCCAAATGGCAACCAGAACATATACGCTTCGTCGGCATATTTGTGTTTATCTTTTCTCGCGAAGCGTTCATACAGAACAGGAAGACGCAGCATATCAAACACCCAACCAACACCGAATAGTCCTAACGTCGCGGCGTATAGTCCACCATTCAGATACCGCTTCAAATAGAAATGATGTGCTCCAAACAGTCCCAAAGGTGATACACACAATGCATACGCTGTTATTTTTGTCATACCATAGTCACAGGTTGGGTCATTTGCCGCTTTGACAAGACCCTTCATTCTGAACAGATCTACCACCCAACCAATACCAAATAGCCCTAGTGTGAAAATGTAAGTAAAACCTAGCGCATAATTGTCTAAGTAAAAGTGATGCGCGCCAAAACAACCAAACGGAGGTAATGCCATTATGTAAGCTGTTCCCACCGATTTTTCGTCACGTTCCGCCTTCTGTAATAACCTTGTCATACGAAATAAATCCACTATCCATCCGATACCAAATATTCCTAGCGTGCAAGTGTATACTAAGCCAAGGCGCCAATTGCCAATATAGTAATGGTAGGAACCGAAAACTCCAAGGGGCGATAAACCCAATACGTAAGCAGTTATCAGAGATTTTCCCTCCCGTTCGTTGTTATGGTCGTCGACGAGTTGTTTCATACGAAAGAAATCGACGATCCATCCCACCGTGAATACTCCCAGCGTGCAGGTGTATAACAGACCAAGTTTCTTGTTCCCCAAGTAATAATGGTGTCCGCCTGAAATGGGAAAAAGACAGTTATAAAACCTATTACAGAACCTTTGAAGACTTCTGAAAATATGAACAGTCTACCACAAAAAAAAAGTCATATACTAAAAAAAAAGTCCAAAAGATGGTCTCTAAAAGGTATCTTCCAGCATGTTAGAAATGAAAGGCATTCGTAAAGAAAAGCAATAGGAAACAAATCACTCATCCACAAAAAACTGACTGGCGCAAAAGAAAGTATTTACGCAATCAGGATATCCATGATGTCATAACTATGCATAATAATTTTAGGCCAGATGCATATGATATTTAGAAAAACAATCAAATGATTAAATGCGAACGTATGAGTTGCAAAAGACTGAGAACTTCATCTTACAGTAGCTATCCGACCATCAACAGGCAAATGTTACAACAGATGTACGCCGTTTCTAAACCTACTGACGACGAGGTATATATATAGTGTTTATAGCTTGAGATTTCAAACTATGTAGACACAATGTAAACGGCTTTAACCACCCAATCCAAACCCTAAAACTGGAATGTCGAACTGAGTTACCAACTCATAATTAATTTTACGCATATTCAATCAAGGGTATTTAAGAGAACCCGTGAATAAAGCTATACTTTTAATCTGTAAATATACATTATTATACGACCTGAACACCTGGATAGAGTTTGATAAACGGTTTTATGGTTTAATTGTGTGAGAAACTAGATTAACTGATCAGAAAACCATCAATGGCTTGAAAGAAAAATAATGATTAAGGTTACAGGCAGTACCATAACAAAATCGCGAATTCATACACCAGTTAAGTGAAATAGACCAAGAACGACGTGTGTACCTTTAAACTCATTAAACAGTCTATTCTTAAATTAAAAGAGTAATTTACAATTGTAAAATTCTTCGGAGATTGCGATATTGAATTCTTTATAAAGGAAAAGAAAATTTCTACTACACGGATATGATTGACAAGTTTCTGGGTCCCTTAGCCTTGTTAGAGCTCCTGATACATTATAGAAGAGCGCCGAAAACGTGGCAAAAGCTTTACAAGACATATTCCCAATCATGAATGACTATTCCGAGTTATATGTGTCCCTAACAGTTCCTAATCATAAACAGGAAGGGGAGTCCGTGGCCGAGAGGTTAGAGTCTCTGACTTGAAATCACTTGCCCCTCATCGTTGTGGATTCAATCTTTCAAAGCCCTAGGAATCTTTATGTGAGGAAGCTATCCAGCTGGCCTGCCGAACGTCGGTGGTTCTACCCAGGTGCACGCCCGTGTACAAAAATTTCCCGGAAGGGCACCTTGGGTCTTCCTCCACCAATGGAAGCTGTAAAGTCGCCAAATGACCTTAGCTGTTGGCATGACTATAAACTCCAATTCAATTAAACAAGAAATATGCAACATATTTAAAGAAACACCACTAGCATGAGTGTAAATTGCAGAGAGCATTTCAAATGCGTACGCTTACATTAAACACATTACGTGGTCCGCCTTAATTCCATTAAGCGATGGAAAAGCTTATATTAGCAGGCTTTTATAACGGATATTTCGACAATAAAACACGTTTAAAAACATTTTTTACTGAAAAAAAAGGAATAACCTGTTTAAAATTACCTATTAAATATTTTAATTTTTTCAATATGCAAACGTTTTAAGCCAAAATTAAGGTTTTATTTTATACCCCAGACAACCCCGTTTTCGCTTCTTGAAGCAAGGGTTGGATGGGGTATGAAAGTCAATACTCGGACCAAGTAATACTGTTCACGGGTAGTGTCCATTCAAACGCGTATTTCAAAGACATTTCGAGCGTATGTGCAATCCATGTGTGTTCCACATGGTCAGAAATAGAACATATGTTATAATATTTTAAAATAGTACAACTTGCCTTTATATCTCTACAGTACCAACGCTCTTAAAAATTAAAATTCACGAAATAATAAAACAAAGGACAAAATGCGACCAAATATGCAACTTTTCTTTGAAGTTGTAAACCATGAACCATGGTGACGTAGTTTGGCCACTTTTATACCCATCGGGTAATGGGCAAGATTTAAGATACCCTCCATATCATCAATACTGGATGTGGATATTGGGGGACAACTATCGTCTGCAAAGAGGCGAGTAATGTTTAGACAACTGTCGTCTGCAAAGAGGCGAGTAATGTTTAGACAACTGTCGTCTGCAAAGAGGCGAGTAATGCTTAGCGTATGTTCAGTAATACCATAATTTATAAAATTAGAGAACACAAAACCTCTTTAGAGGATATTACGTAGAAGTTACTTTTAACGCTTCACGACAACTAAACCCCTTCAGTATCAGGGTGGCGAAACCACGTGACTTTTTGATCGGTTTCACGGCACACAATGTAAACAAAGCTCTCGATTCAGGTAGTTTTTCCCCCCATAACTTCCTTAATATTGTAATGCGCATCTCACATTTCAATAACATATTACATTTTATCAAATATGAAGATTTTGTTGACATTCCATAGTAATGTTGGGACGACTGGTCCATATTGTGCTTCTCAAAGGTCGTTGACCTTCCAATATACTCATTTCTTATCCTGGCCATTACGTGGTCCCGCCTTAATTCCATTAAGCGATGGGAAAGTTTATATGAGCAGGGTTTTGTAACGGATATTTCGTCAATAAAACACGTTTAAAAAAAAAATTACTGAAAGAATGCGATAACCAGCTTAAAATTGCCTATTAAATGTTTAAATTTTACAATATACAAACTGTTTAAGCCGAAATTAAGGTTTTATTTCATACCCCAGCCAACCCCGTTTTCGCTTCTTGGAGAAGGGGTTGGATGGGGTATGAAAGTTAATACTCGGACCACGTAATGCGGTATTTATACTGTATTTGCGGTCTGATTAGAAAATATAATGAGAAGTGGCAAAATAACACTAGTCTTTTACAACAAAATCAGAATAAGGTCTTTTAAAAACTTTAAAATCAATGAGGAAGTTTATTTTTCTTACTATTTTTTCGATATTGTCACTGTAGGAAGGGAAGCAACCCATTCAGGAAAATATGGACGGAATATAACATGAATTACCTCCCTTTCCTTATTTACTAAGGGTCGACCTTTCATTCTCGGGAGTGGGCCTGGCATTTCCTACTTTCTTATCTCCCATTTACACATGGCAGGTTATTTGTAACAACAAAGAGAATAGAAAAAAAAATTAATGTGTTAAACGTGTGTATATTATGAAATAGGCACTACCTATGTAACGGGCAAAGCAATTTGATAGCATGTACACTTTTTACCCATCTCTATTTTAAGGGTCAGAACTAACTATAAATTTGATCAGATCCTAATCTTAAAGTCAGGAAATACTTATAGATAGATATTTGCACAAATATGTAAATAAATATATTTGTAAGGCCTTATAAAATAATACCCTTGTTTACTGCAACAATAAGTAGTGGGTAGGAAGGTCAGCTTTTTGTTTTATTTTGTATCTGAAATGACTTTAAACTTGAGAACAATAAGATACGGATATATTTGAGTGCAGACTTTATTTGATCTTTTCCTATACACAGAAAATATGCGCAAGCGTTTCTGGTGCAGTTTTTGTGTGAGTCAGTGTATTTCAATTTTCGGGGGCTAACAAACTGAACAGTTTTCGGAAAAAATAGACTCGTTTTATTCTCATAAAAGATGTCGGCAGCGTTTTAAAGGAGATGGTCCGGTCACGGTGAACACATGTTTATTTGTAATCCGAGCCTTCTCTGACCGAACCACTGTAGATAATCTCAAATAATCTAGCAACAATGTTTATTATTTATTCTAGCATGTCCAACGGAATGTAAGTGTATACATAAAATTGAAATATATCAAGGTTCTGTTTGTTGGCATAAAAACCCATCAAAATACATAGGATGTTTTTTCTATGTTCAATGAATGAGACTCATAGGAAGTGGTAGGTAGGCAGTCGAGGCCCTTTAACTCTTTTTCGCAGCGGTCCGTATAAGGCCACTTCCCCACACAAATTACTTTGAAAATCATGCAGTTTTCTCCATTTTTTAAACTTAACTCTGAAAATGTCATTTCCCAGTCATGGATCTTTCCACATTCTAGGCCAAAATGCCCCTTTCCAGACCTCAGGGCTTTTTTAACCTGTTTAACAGGGGCCGAAATTCGGCATCTTCCCAATTGCAAAAACCTCTATTTCTTCCAATTTTGGGGTAAAAAATTCCCATTAAAAAAGAATATATGTATATATATATATATAAATTATTTTTTTTTGGTAATTAAGTGACATACTTTACACAGTTTATATGTTGAAATAACTCAGTTCTAAAATCTAATCAATATTTTACCTAAAACTACATTTTAATGAAATTTCCCCTTAAAAAACATTTCCCAGAACACCGAAAATCATTTTTTTCCCAATTTGGACAGTCTCGTGCTTATTTTCCCCAAATTCAGCAGGCCTAGGCCTTTTCCCGGTTTCCTTGAAAAAAAGCCCTGGACCTAGTAAAAGGCTCTGGTGGTGTTGAGGAGGGGGAGGGGCAAGTTTTTTTTCCTCTCTTTAACTGTTATTAGTGAAATTTATTTTTTGTTATCTGTTTAGTGTTACCTGTTATTATGAAATTCTTACTCCAGTCCCCATCCATTCCATACACAATTAATCATTCATTGTATCAAAGTACTTTGGCCGTTATCTAGTCAGTGCCTGTGTCATATTAAAACATTATTGTTACATTTTTAACTTGCGCTTAAGGTAAACATATGTGTAAATTTGTCTAGCCTTTTCCTTATTTTATGTAGGATCTCTTTACTGGAAACACATATTTTGTTCTATCATATACTAAAATAAACTCTTCTGACTGAAATAAACTCTTCTTAATCACAATTGCTGGTATCATATTTTGTTATAAGGGTCGAAATTCGACCCATTCCGTCTCAAAAATGTATTTTATTGCAGTAAACCTCACCTACTTGGAACCCATTTAAAATTCGATGGAGAACCCGGAAATCTCGACGTGTTTTGAACCTGTCCTTTTTAAACAGTCAAGAGATTAGTCTCCCTTTATTATAAGTACACATTAGCTGCGTTAATTTGTTTGTTTATTAAACGAAAACATTGCACAGCAAGGTCACTTAATTCGTATTTTCCGTAAAAATAGCGGAGAATAAGGCCTGTGACATGTAATAGTCGCACGTCGTAGAGAACGCTAACGCGCTGTGGAAACTTTCTTTACGACGTGTGAAACTTACGACCTATACCGATTACGACGTGCGAAACGTACGATCTAAACCGATCACAGACGCTTCAAAATTGAAGCGCTTCAGAGTCCTAGAAATAATGAAAAACATATAGAAAACTACTGGGTACTTCATAAAAATGTAAGCATTCTTCAAAATTAATTATTTCTGTTAACAATGGAACGCCGGTAAGTTACTTTTGGCTTTCAACTGTTAATCACGTCTGCGTGACTTCACCGTGAGACAGGAAGCTGGTCAAAAATGCGACCGGAAGTTTCAAAATAGCGTCGTCCGTGTCGTCTGCCATCTTGGAGACAAAATTCAAGTTTGACGCACTACGAAAATGAAAATGAGTAGCGTTAGTTAGTGAGTATTTAACATGTTCATTCCAATGCATACTTGTACATACGTGTAACCTATAGTCGGGCTTCGCCCAGGCAGGTCGAGCTTTGCCCGTATTATGATATATGCTAGCCGCGTATAAATCATCTTATCACAGCGAGGCACTCATCTTTTAACTTATTCGTATTTTGGGCATACAATAACAAGATTGGAATTATGATCTTCGATCTTGTACTTATTTATTTGGCTGGCATGTATTATGAATGCTTCGCTGCTTAGATATATAATGATTTATTACAATTATTGACTATTGCACGGTACCACGGGGGATGATTCTCCGACCCCCATGTACCTATGACGGGGGAAATAAATGGGCCGTCTTTATGTATAAAGATGGCCGAAAAACAACAACAATTAATTAAAACAGTTTGCATAGATGGTATGAAGCAAAAATCAACTTTATTAGTTGACAGTCGTCCTTAAATGCTACTTTTCCTGTTCGATTTGTATATCTGCTTGTATTATGTGAGGCTTAGAAAAGGAATCATGGCGAATAACTGGTCGTTTGCAACAATGAAATGCCGTTCTGTAAACCATCCCATCATTATGACATATCATATATGCCAACTAGTTTAATAAATTCTAAAATAATAACGGTTGGCTGTTTGGTTCAATGGTGGTGTACGTTATTTTCAGCACATTTTAGGCTATATATGACGGTCGATTTTTGTAATATTGGCAGACAACTCATTTTCCTACAAGTTCATGTAGTGTTAATAATAACTTTCATTGGCCTATATAACAATGGGTGTGTATATATTTATAACTACTTATTCTAAAAATTAAAAGCTTAGGCCAAATTTAGACATTGTTTCGAATTTTTGGAATTTACTCAGATTTTGAGTTTGCTCGAATTTTAGATTTGTTTATTTTTAGATTTGCCCGAATTTTGGTTTTACCCTAAGAATTCGTATTAAAGATAAACGGCAGATATTCGAACCTCGGCAATATTAACAACAACAACATATATATATTTCCTGACTTTTTTATTGATATATAAAGTGAATAAATCTGACACTAATACAATAGCTACTTTAAACTTTACATTGTTTCCAATGTGTCCAATTTCACTTATCCAGTTTTAAAAACCAGATTTAAAAACCGAACCCTTAAAATATGTTGCCACAACATTTGCAGAGCGAATGTTGGGTGTAAAAATATTGAACGAATTTTGTTCAAATAAAGTGCAAATACCCTTACAACGTGAGCTCTTTCCTCCGCCGTAAAAGGCAGTTTGGTTCATTCAGTACTTTCTGAGACCAAAATGTACACGGTCATAGATTTTGTTCGTTTTCAAGATTTTGGGATGGCTAATCTCAGGAAGTACAAGCTAAATCGAATTACCATTTGCGGCGGAAGAAAGAACTCACGTTGGAGGGGTATGTGCACTTTAGTTGAATGAAATTCAAATAAATATTAAGTTACGAAGCGAACATTTACTTCAGTGAATCGAGAATTTGTTTACGATTGAAAACGATCAAAAAGTCACGTAGTTTCATCACTCCGAGTATGATGACTCAACTAAACTTCACATTACATAACAATGGGCTCGATTAGATATACACTATTTGAAAATCTATGCAATATGATTGGATGAAAAATTAGGTTAAACACTTACAGTTGATAAAAATAGCATTCTTTCTTTAGTATATCAGATCTCAGAATGAAAGTAAATTGGGAGTGAACATATTATCTTATATTAACAACAATTCAAGAGGTCAAACAATACAAATGTCAACAAAAGATGAAACATTACATAAGTGATGGTTTCATTGGGATTTTCTGTATGTCAAACGTATTTCAAATATAACAAAACGTGTATGCACAAAAGTCAAAGCTATTATTAAGTTATTACGCAGTGTGTAAATGTATACCATTACGTGGTGGGAAAGCTTATATTAGCAGGATGTTATAACGGATATTTCGACAATAAAACAGGTTTAAAAACACTTTTTACTGACAAAACGTGATAACCTGTTTAAAATTACCTTAATTAAATGGTTTAATTTTACAATATGCGGACTTTGTAAGCCGAAATTAAGGTTTTATTTCAAACCCCGTTTTCGCTTCTTGGAGAAGGTGTTGGATGTGGTATGAACGTTAATACGCGGACCACGTTATGTGTTATACTTATTTAGTTTTATAACCACATATTACATGACGTTTAACAGCTTTCTTACACGTTTTAGTCTTGAAAAAAGATGACAATCCAAGAATAAAATAAAAATGACGTTACGAAGAAGACAAGTAAAATAAAACACTCACCACACGCACACACACATACATACAAAATGATAAATATGTGTAATACCAGAACTACAGGAATCTGGTGAAACAAGTGACATACTTACCAAATTGACCAAATACAACGCAGAGGATATAACCGTCTGAGACCATTTTCTTTTTTGCCCCATATCGATTGGCATGCTTCACCAGCCATCTCATGCGGATCAGATCGAAGAGGTACCCGAGACCGAACAAACCTAGTGTACACGCGTATAATATGCCGAAGGACTTCCGTTGTAGGTAAAAGTTATGAACACCTAATAATCCAAACGGTATTCCCAGAATATAGGCCTCGGCCAGTTTCTTTTGACTCATGGTGATATTGTTTTTCACTCTCTGCTACAGAATGTGTTGAACTGGTTAAGTCACTAACATTTGATCTAAATATAACCAAATGGAAAATCCTTGTTTAAAAACAACGGTGATCTCATGATAAAGTAAATTACGTAGCGATTGCGGTTTTCCCATTATTTTGTTTCCTTCTTTTTATTATAGCAACGCGAGTTGCTAATATTTTGCTTTCTATTGTTCTTTTCCATTCTATTTTTTTCTCGACACAAGTACGATTTACGAGAAGCGTTTTGGACTATTTAATAGAAAATAAACAAGTTGTTCATATATATATATATACTTTCGGCTTTGTAGTTCATCTAGTTCGAATCCCACATGGTAGCTTAACTTGTAAGTGAGAAAGTGTCGATTCTTACGGAGGACCGGAGGTATACAGTACAGGTTCTACCCAGAAAAAATGGGATAGTCTGCATCCACCACAAAAAATAGACCGTCATATATGGCCTAAAATATGCAAAAAAAAAAAATGAGGTAAAACACTATTCAAACAAAAGCTCACCTGATTCGAAGACTCAAAATGAGTTATGGTGACCGCTTTTTGTCCGTCTTGTGACCGCTTTTTGTCCGTCGCCGTCCGTCCGTTAACTTGTCCTTAAACGACTTTTCCGCTTAGACGATTTTAACCAAACTTCACCTGGATGATTTTCAGGTCAATTGTTTTTTCTTCGAATTTGTTGAAACCTTTAAAAATCTTCTTCTAAAGTATTTTGGTAGTTTTTCTTTATTAATGATTGCCAAGACTATCAAGTGTGTTCGGATGAAGTCCGTGGGTCCAAACTTTGTTTATAGAGGTTTTGGATATTTTGCATAGCCATTCACACTAATGCCATCTAGGGGTTGTAAAAATTCGGATCAACTGCATATCCGTAGTGTTATTAATGACTGATCCTTTAGGATCATCAAACCAATATTTGTGGTTTAAATGTAGAATACCGCTTAATCCGGTACTAAATGGGGTCATCTGGGTGTTGCAACTTGTTATAATTTTCATGGACAAAACGAGCCTGCTACTTTTCTCACTTGTTTCTTTTGTTGTTGTTTTTGTTGTTGTTTTGTTTTGTTTTGTTTTTTGTGTTTTGTTTTTGCTTCCAAGGAATCTCCTTTTCAGTATTTATTATATAGGGAATAACCACAAGGTACAGAGCGCTCATATATTGCATGTAGCATCAGCTTATTGTCCTCTATCAAGTTTCTTGATATGGTGACCCTGGGATAACAATGTGGCCTGACCCGGGTAGCAGTTTTACATTGAGTTATGTAGGAAAACATTTGAACAAGTCTTCATTTCTCAAACTACAAGAGCTGGAGATCTTATAATGTGCATGTACCATAAACGTATGGTCCTCTACCAAGTTTGTTCGACTGACGATCCTGTGGTTAATTTGGCCCCACTATGTGATCGAAGTTTTACATAAGAGTTATATAGGAAAACTCTTTTAAAATATATCGTCACTGAAACTACAAGAGCTAGAGGTCTAATATTTTAAATGTTGCACGAGCTTATGGTCCTCTACGAATTGTGTTCAAATGGTGAGCCTGTGCCAAATCTGGCCCCATTCCAGAGGGTTACATGTTTTACATACAGGGAAAAACTAAGCATCTTCTTCTCGGAAACCACACGGGGTAGAGTGTGATAATTTGATCTACTGGAAATTATCATATATTGACAAATGATAACATGTATGACATATATTTTCGAATTCTTAAAAGTAGTCCAATGACCTGAAACTTATTTCATTTTTAAAGATTGAAATTTGAAGATGAAATCCTGATGTGTCAAGTTTTGTCCATTTTCCATTTTTCTATGAAAAGTTCATTAGGGTCAATTAAAAGATGACACTTTTCATATATGTATATGTTTTATTCAAAATTCCAATGAGGCCTGTGAGGATACAAATAGTTAACACAATACAATGACAGGTAATACTAAATGAAACAACATAAACAAATGTACATATGGAGAAGATGGTATAAATATTTTCATATCATTAAATCATTTACTTTATACACACAGTCTTTCACTATGTAATACAAAATATGAGTAAGCCCACGTGAGATTAAAATTCACATTCCATAGACATTGCTTTGTAAATATTTGTATTTTATTTTATTTTACATTTCTATTTTACGTATTATGAATATTGTTTTATATATTTTTCAAACACATGACTATAAACATATAAAGACATGTATTTAAATGCAATATGTAACTACCATGTTTTCAGTTTATATATTTATATGTATTTATATATATCATCTGATAAAGATTTCAAGCACTAAACAAACAAATGATACATAAATCATGACGATTACAACAAAATACATGTGGCGTTGCACAATATATCGTCTAGGATATTAATTTAAGTGAATCTATATATCATAGCACAGTCAAACATAACCAAAAGTTTTTGCATATACAATGCAACTGAGTATATATTGCGTATTGTTTATTATGAAATACAAAGCGAAACCAAACTTTAAGACAATGCATAGATAATGCAGATGTGTATATACAATAATTGCATATATTCTATGTCTAAAAATAAAATAAAAAACAACGTTACAACATGATATTTCCCTATACTTACACACAATTTAAAACTTTTGTAATGATTAGTTATTGGAAAATAATATCCTTTCGGATTTCAAATGCTTTGTATACAAATACACTAAGTTTTTTTAATTTGTTTTTATTTTCGCAGTTTATAAGCTCTAAAAATTTCAGCATGCTGGGCCTTTTCCAATAATATTTATCAATATAATTTAATCTAATACCATTATAATTTGTGCACTCTATTATAAAATGATACTCGTCTTCTATCTTGTTACAAACTCTACATTTTCTTTCATCTAATGGTATACTTAATGGTCTATGCCATCTACCTGCCTCAATTTCTAAATTATGGGAGGAAAGTCTCAATCTGGATAACGCTTGTCTAAATTTTGGTATATTTAAACAGGTTAAATAATGCTTAAGACTAAAAGTATCACATGCGTTTCTGTAAAAAATAGCTCTGCTTGACTGTTCTAAACGTGAATGCCAATTCTGTACAAAATTGTCATGTAATCTTTGTTTTACCAGGCTTAAAAATATATCGCTATTTCCAACTCCCTGATATAGCCATGCATCAAACAATCCAAGATTTCCCAATAATGTCTTTAGCAATGTAACCCAATTCGTTTTATTTGGCATTACATCGGCATCAGTTCTAAGCATGCTGTATACATATTTAATAAATTTATTTTCATTAGAGTAAATGATTTTTAACCAGTATTTTATTATTAATACATATCTATGTGTAATCAATGCTGTTCTCCCTAACTCCCCGTAGATAAAATCATTTTGAGCAGATCGCTTTACATGCAAAATGCTTTTGCAATATTGCGTATGTACTCTTTCAACACAAAGTCCTGTAGAAAAACCCCACACTTCCGCGCCGTAATTCAAAATAGGTTTTATAAGTTTATCAAATAAATCTAATTTATGTTTTACTGATATGTCAGTAAATTTATAAAGGTATCTGTTTAACATAAACACTGCTTTCCGCGCTTGACCCGCCAACATGTTCTGTGTTTCATTAAACGAACCACCTTGAGTGAACACAATGCCAAGATACGTAAAAGCGTTTACTATATCTATATTCATATCATTATAAATAAATGTCATATTTCTTGGCAATAAACCTGCTTTCCTGAAAACCATAACTTTAGTTGTGGCCGTATTAACGATCAACTTCCATTTGGAGCAATAATTTGATAAAATATCAAAGCCTTTTTGTAGACCTTCGGCACTTTCCGAAAATATTACAATATCATCAGCATATAACAGAATAAACAATTTAATCATATCGACCTCAATGCCTTCATACCCGTTTAGTATAAACTCATCTTCAATGTCATTCAAAAACATAGAAAACAAAAAGGGAGATAAACATTCTCCTTGTCTCACACCTAGTAAACACGTAAACTCATCGCTCAATTGGTTTAAATATTTAACCCTTGATTTAATAGACTTGTACATAGATTGAATAATGTTTAAAATCTTCCCTCTAATGCCAAGTTTAATAAGTTTCATCCACAAATTATCCCTCACAACATAATCAAAGGCTTTTGTAAAATCAACAAACGCACAATATAGTTTTTTGCCTGTATTAATCAGATGACTAATAAGACCATGCAAAACAAAAATATTATCTACTGTGCACATCTTTCTCCTAAACCCTGCTTGAGCTTCAATAAACACATAATAAAGCTCTGCCCAATCATTTAATCTATTATTCAGGACACGTGTAAACAATTTACCTAATGTACTGAGTAAAGTAATTCCTCTAAAATTAGAAACATCATTTAGACTACCCTTTTTATGTAATGGTATTATGTAACCATCGGACCATGACTCTGGAAAGAATCCACTTTCAAAGACTTTGTTAAATAGTGGAAGCAATACAGGTACCAATATACATTTACCATGTACATAAAATTCATTTATAAGCATATCAGGACCGCTACTACGACCATTTTTTATCTGAGAAATAGCATTTAATAATTCAGTTTGACTTATCTCAACATTGAGTTCACTAAACATAATTCCGAATTCATTGTTAACATATCGTTCATTAAAGTAAATGACATCTTCATCTGCGCTAAAGAACGGATCGCTTGGATTGTTAATACATTTAAAATAATTTTCAAACTCAGATAGACCAGATTTTGACGTTTTAATGCCAGATAATTCTTTTAACATATTCCAGTACTTTTTGGCATCCGCGTACCGATTTTTTTCTAGTTCCACTGTTTTTGCTTTATCATATGCATACCTAGATTTTCCTAAGGTATATGTGTAATCTGATCTAGCTTGTACCAAGTATTTTCTATTACGTTCATCTTTACAACCTCTAAACCTATTTAAGTAAAACATGAAACGTGATCTTTTTTCTTCACATTCAACATTAAACCAAGGGTTTTCTTTGTCATTATTAAATGCTTGAGCATTATCAACACGTCGTATATGTCTTTTAAACAATGGATCAGCAACTTTAGTAATAATATCAACAAAAGCATTTAGTGTTGTCGATACCTCATCTTCACTAACTGAATTATTTATTGATATCTTTAAGTTATCTAGTTCCGTTGTTGTATTATCTGAACTAAGAGACGCTATAAACTCGTCCTTTAACTGATTATTCCATGTATATTTAAAATCAACAGTATCATATTGTTTATCGCTATCTTTCAATATGTTTGTTTCTGAAACGTCTGACATTGATTTATACTGTAACACATAACTTATATGACAATGGTCAGATAAAATGTTTGGATCGCCAACGTCGAAACTGATAACTTTACAGAAGATATCATCTGAACCTAATACGTAATCTATTAAACTACTTCCTCTGGTATTAATATAAGTATATTTCCCAATGCCAGCGTCACTACCTACTCGGCCATTTAAAATCCTCAGACCTGTTTGTTTACAAAAATCAATCAAAAAATTACCATTACTATTTTGGTGACCTTTATCCTGAGAATACCTTGGCTGAAAGTCATCAACAATATAATCATCAGGTAATAACTGCGCATGTACATCTGAGTCATAAGTTACAAAATCAGCATGGTCTGAAGTTCGGCTGTTAAAATCGCCATTCAACAATATATAACACTGTCCGTTTGTATAATTATGAATTTCTGTAAGAGAATCTAATAAACGATCAAAAATATTTCGTTCAACAACCGACTGCCTACAACTGCCTTCGGGCAAAACATAACACAAACCTACAAATAAATCATATTCAAGTTTCAGTTTACAGTGATTTAATTTAATCCATTATATGTCATCTTCGCTTTTAAAAAATAAAGTGTCTTCTGTGACAAACTCACTTCGAACATAAATAACAATGCCACCTGAATCACGTTTGGCATTTCGCTTTTTCTTCGTTCTATGTAAACAAAAACATTCAAAATTGTACATATTTAAGTCCTGTATTTCATTTGACCATGATTCCGTAAGTAAAACAATATCATTATTTTCAAAAATAGAGACCAGTTCAGAACTTTTTAGTTTATTTGAACGTTTGGTTATTACACCTTGTATGTTTAATAAACATACTCTAATGTTCACCTCCTCCTTTTTGTCCTACTCTTGACTGTCATTTACGCCGTTATTCTCGTTGGATTTGTCTGCATTCACCAAATCCCTATTGTTAACAAATTGAGCTGACCTCCGATCACGACTGTTATTTAACCGTTCACGGTAATCCGTAACTACTGACTGCGTTCGCCTCTGATCCCACGTGCTCCTCGTAGCTGACCTTGACACACGTCCATGAGACACTGCATCTGTCGATTTTGTAGTAGTCTGCATTTTGGTTTTGTTTTTAGCCGTGGGGACATTCACTGGGGCATTTGATCTGAAAATAGACGGCTGTGTTTGCGGAATATTTGCAGCCGATTTCTCATTTCTATTCACAAGCACGACCCCTGTATTGTTTGTTGAAACTGAGGGAGGTATTTGCTGGCTATTCGAAATATATTCATTTGATTGCACGGATTGAGCGGAAACTTCGCCACGCACTATTGAAGAGAAATCAATAACCTCACTGACGATATCCATGTCATTCGCCGCTTCCGAATATTGCTCACTCGGTACACCGTAACTCGTACGCCTGTGTTGGAGTGAGCGACTGACTTGGGGGCACTCTGAGGGGGAAGCAATTTCAAGATCATCGGATATAAGTGAGATGTCAATTACCTTACTTTGTGACATGACATTGTTCCATTCGGGAAACTCATCCTGAATAACTGTTCTGTCACATATAAGCTTAGCCGGGTACACTATTTGAACCTTTGACCTGGGATTGTCGACCTTTAGTGACTTGAACTTTGGCCACATACGTTTTCTGGCCTCACTAATCTCCTTAGGTAGATCACGATCAATAGAGTACTGGGAACCTTTCAGCATGTGTGCTTTGTGCAAGATCATTTCAAGGTCGCCAAAATCTCTGAGGTTCACTATAATAGGGCGTTTACGAAAACCTTGACGCCATGGCCCTAGCCTATGTGCTCTTGCTATATAGATGTCATGCTGATCAATACCAAGGCGATGTTCAATGAAATCTCGTATGATGTCTGAGCAGTTTTCATTATGCGTTTCAAATAAACCTCGAAAAATGAGATTATTTCGCCTACTTCTAGCCTCTAAGTCAATCGATTTATACGCTAGCAGCCGTAATACTTTAGTTTGATGATTGGTTACAGCAGTTACCTGGTTAATTTTACTGCAGGCAGATTTAAGATAACCATGCGACAATGCTACAAGCTCTTGGGTAGCTGCTTGACCCGTTTTGATTGTTTTCAGTTCATCCAATATGAGAGACAATGTACTGTCGGAAGATTGCGGAGAGTTTGAAGTAGGAATACATTTACCGCTAGTGTTGCGCCTTTTGCGTTTGTTGAACAGCTCAAATTCGTCATCACTTTGTATTTCATGTCCGTTACCACACAATGCGGAAAACATATTTCCATTGTTCACCGAAAATCCGGCCGCCATTTTGAATGCACGCGACTACGATCACAAAGGAATATCCAAATTCTGTCAAATAATCCAATAAATTCTTAAATCACACTCACATCGATGCGTATACTACATTCACAAAACATATATTCTCCATTTTCTCACGAAGATTTGACATATAATCCAGTTTTTAGTTTGAAATATCATAAAATACTCAGATCGATTTTTTGCTTGTACTACCCACCATCATACAATGTCAAGATAATTCAATGTCAAAATTAGGTCAGTGACCTGTAAATTATTATAATTACCACAAGCCTGGGTCACAATAACCTAGTATTATACTTTCTTTTTTAATAAACTTTTTTACTAAACTGAATATTGGGACTAAAACTACAGATGCACTAATATTTTAATCCTCATGTTTGACGATACAACATTGATAAAAATAATTACCGATAAGGAAGATCTTTTGGAAGCAACAGACACGTCCAAGAGAATAAAATAGCAGTTACTGAGTCTGTCCATGAGAGGTAATGTTAGAATCAACACCTCTCACGCCCCTTAGCATCCTAAACCGCTAGACAGTTTTTATCATATCTGTATATACTTTCTCTCTTTAAACTAACTATTGCAAATCCCAATTGTTTTTTTTCCATTCGTACGAGTATAACATAATAACATTACACTTATTGTGGGTGTGTAAACAAATCGTTTAATGTTGAGACAGTTTTAAATGTATGCAAACACATTTTTAAGGGCGATTATAATTTGCTATTATATTGTCTTCAATAAGAAGTGTTTATCTGATGTGCACTTTGCTATCCATGATAACATTTCTCTATCTTGTTTCACTTTCATTTCTCAGTAGAAGAATAATAGACTGAATATATACTGACGTCAAAAAGAAACGTTTCATAGAAAATAATGAGTCACTTTTTTCTGGGGTGTATAACTTTGGGTAGCTATTCGGTTCAGTTAACATATGGGTCAGCTCACAATTCCCCCGTGCAACACGTGCGCTTTAAACACGTGGTTTTATTTAACGAAATTTCACATTTGTATTGGATTGTCGATTTACACGTTGAAATTCAAACAATTTTTAAAAAAAGATTGAAAATTAAAAATGCCAAGACTAAATAATGAAGATCGAGCACGGAATTTAGAAATGCTGGAATGCGGACGTTCGCAAATTGAGCTGGCGAGACGTTTTAATGTGTCGAGATCGACAATAACACGTTTGGTTCGACGTGTTAATGATACCGGGACATTGGCTGTCAGACCTCGTTCAGGTGCGCCGCGTGTAACGTCTGTACGGCAGTATAATTACATACGTCAACGTCACTTAATCGTTGGGACCACACCCACGATTGCTACAGCCATTTGTTATGCGATCAGTCTTTTCAGTGCTCGGAGTGTGACTGCAACGTCTGCGATTGACCCCGACCATCTCGCGATTATCCCAATCTGCGACTGGGGGAAATCGCATTATTTACGTGACCGATTCATCACGGCGGAACGACGTCATCGGTGGTCAAAGGTAATCGTGGACAGCCGCGATACGAAATCGGCTTAGGGAGTGCGGGATACTCAAGGGGGGCAAACTCGCGGCTGTTTTTTGGACTTGATTAAAGATGTCCACAGTGTAATGAAATGTGTTTATTGACATAATCAATTCAGTATTACCCCATTATTGACATAATCAATTCAGTATTACCCAATTATTGACATAATAAATTCAGTATTACCCCATTATTGCATATTCTGAATGAATTTGTCCACTTGAAATTGTTGTTAATAAAATATACTGAACCAAACAGCTAACGCACAAGTAGACAATACCTTTAATGTATGAACTTATTATATGCCGACTGGTACCGTTGGAGACAGGTGATATGAACGATTTTGAAAGGTGCATGTGGCATTGACAATGTAAAGGTCATCATGATCAGTAAAAATCTAAAACATGGTTCTGCAATGGCATAATAATCCGATGCATGAATTAGGTCAGTTACCTCTAAAATAGATCAATGACCTCAAGCCTTCGTCACAATAACCTAGAACTCTACTTTCTAATTTGTAATTAGACAATTTATAATTTTCGATTACCATCAGTGTAAATTGATTATGAAGACTGAATCTGTAGGGAAACTTTTTTTTAAATAATGAGAAAAAATAGGCTACGGTTATCTTCGTTTTCATTGTTTGAAAATAAAAAAAGACATAGTTGAAGAGTTGTATAGTTGTAAGGACATGTCCCGTTGATATGGTATTGTTTTCTTAAAGGCATTTCAAATCAAATTTATGTTATTTACAGTTGATAAGATATACAACAGCTCATGTAGAGCTTTTGAACTGACAGCACATATACTTTACAGCAAGTATCATAAAACAATTCCAGTGAAATAGGTATATTACAGGAGATACGTGTTATGGAAGTTTGTATCACCGTTTGATTTACCTGCGTGAGGTGATTGATACAAGCTTCCAGAACAAGCTTCTCTAGTATAATTATCATTTTATTATATACCTTATTTAGTGATACACAACACAAAACAAAATCAAACTAAAACAACAATTATTTAACTCAAGTTCATTGAAAACAGCCAACAAGAGAGAATACTTTTTTTAATATGAATGCGCATCCATAGATACTGGGGAATACCCAACATATTTTTACGGGAATGTACACATGGTGACGTCATAGAGTAGTTCCGAAATATATTTTAAGTAGGATAGTGAAACAGATTCAGAAAACGTTTGTAGGTGTTTGTATTCTGTTGTCAGATTGAGCATATAAATAAAAACAGGATATATGTCAAAACTAATGCGTAAACATTCATTTATATGAAAACTGTGCATGTAATGTTCATTTTTTATGAAATTGACCTTTTGATCTTGACCTATGAACCCAGGGTTCAGATCCTGGATTCCAATCAGTTGTTGTCACCTCAACATCACAGAAAACCACCGTGCCAAATATGAGCAAGACTCTTCCCCCCCCCCCCCCACCCCGCCCACCCCCACCCCCCACTGATGTAGGAGTTTAGGATACTAGTAAAAAATAATAATGCAATCTGACCCTCCCCCCACCACCCCCTACCCCCACTCACCCAACTGATATAGGAGTTTAGGATACTAGTAAACAATAATAATGTAATCTGACCGCATATGATCATATGTCCCCACCCCTGTGCGGAGGATCAGCAAAATTCGTTCCATAATGTATGCATGTATTTTCACTTATTATAGCATGTAAACAATTTCATCACATCATATTGCATATCGCGGCTTTAATGTTCATTTTGATGGAATTGACCTGTTGATCTTGACCTCTGACCTAAATGGTGAGACCTTGGATCCGGAACGTTTGTTGTCATCTAGGCGTCCCAGGTATCCTCTGTATAACATATGAACACACTCCTTCAATTAATAACGGATGAGATAATGTTATGAGACAAACCGACTGACGGACGGACGGACGGAAAGACGAACGTACGAATGATCGAACTGTGCGGATATATTCTTCTACTTGTAAAATACGTTCGCTGTTTGTATTAAATGTTTTTCATTCCAATTCCTTTTTCATTCAAGCTTTCTTAAAATTACGCTTTATTTTATATGCGTATACTATTATTATGAGTTCTAAATAAAATTGTTGTTTTGGATGTTGAGAATTTAGTCCTTAACTTCTTGAGAACATTTGCAAAACTAGTTTCAAACGTGAATCTAAGTTTCTATCATATTGCATTCAATAAAGTATTTCCAGCTTTATTTAAGGCCACACTTAAAAATATATTAGTTAGCCCAAACTCGACCTCAGATTTTTCAGACAGGTAGGTAGATAGTATTTCTTTTTTTTCTACCATGTATGTCAGATTCTAAAATTGTGAATGCTGTTTGAAGTTTAACTGATTTTTTGGATTTAAAACACTACGTTTTGTTAAAATGATTTTAGTATACTGGGTGTGTATTGCAATGTTGAAAGTCTTAACTGTGTAGATAAAATTCCTATCTAAAATAATTAATAACGATGAAGAGGGAAACACTGTCTGCATTTTGCAAAAAGAAAAAAAAAAGGAAAAAGTCATATTTTTACTTAAAAAAATGTTTGGAGTCGGGCAGATTTTTTTTGATCAGTCGCGTAAAGGCAAACACATATACTTTTAATTAGTATGGCTTTATCGCTTATATAATGTAAGCATCTTGTTAACCTTGCCTATGTTGCTTCACTTTCATTTTTCAATATCTATATGTTTGCAGTGAGCTGTATATTTCTCATATTCTTGTTTATTTGTTTGGTGTTTTAACGTCATTTTCCAGCATATTTTAGGCTGTTTATGGAGATCGATTTTCAGTGGTTGAGGCAGACCACCCACTTATTTCTTGTACATAGCATGGAAAGGGAAATAACCTTTACTTCATCAGAATTTCAGTTCCATACTAGTTGTATATTATGATGCTTAAACTGTATCCTGGCGTTACAGTTCTCGATAGTTTAAGCGATCGCCGATACAAAATGAACACAAACACGCGTCTTACCTTTCTCAATTTTCGTACGGCGATAATCCAATTCAGTTGCATCAAAACAGCAATGTTTACAATAAAGTTCGCATCATTTCAATTTCAAAAGTTCAAAATGTAATAATGTGTCAGTTAAAATTAGATTAGTTAAAAAAATGACTCGAGGTAGTTTTCAAAAAGAGGCTAATGACGTCATAACTGTATTTTTCCCAATAAGGTGTCTAATACGGGACACAAATATAATCATACTATCTCGTCACTTATTTTTTTTTTGTGTGTGGAAAAACGAAACTGTTTTCTGTATATGCTGAATGAAATGTTTGATATGTCAAAATATCTCATTCTATAAAAATATCTCACACATACGTATATACATGTATATTAAATAAGAAAAATGCAGGCAATACTTACCAAGAAAAAGTTGTTTTCGCCTATAAACAATAAATTATATGAAAATATTCGAAAAAAATGAAGACTTAACCTAGATTCCGTAGTTTATTTTTTACATTCAGTGATGTTTTTAAACAATATGTATTCGTTTTATTTGTTTTTTTCAACTAATTTTAGGTGACTTATATGATCCAAATTGACTTCCATAGAATTTTTTCTCAACGCGCTCTTCAGCGAACACTGACTGTTTGTTCTATTTTAGTAACATGATACACTTTCAGTTGACACAGACCGTCTGCAAGTAGGACGATTATAACTCGATTTATAACATGTTAAACAGAGGTTGATAGGTTGATAGGTTGAAAAGTTGACTTTTTGCAAAATTGATCAAATAAGTATGTATGACTTCAATAAATAATATTTAGATTTATTATGAATTTTATTTTGTTTAATCAATGCGCTTCATAGTCATAATAACGTTCATACACACTTTATTAAACTCGTTAAACAGTTAATCAAAAGAGGTTATGATCCTATCACTTCGCAAAGCACTGTATGTTTATTGCATGTTGACCCATTTACAGTTCGCCACAAAGGTTTCCTCTTTGATTATGCGATGACCGGACATATTGTGGTCCCTATGAAGACGCAAACCTAAATCCTCAAAGGACGGCAGCGTTTGATGTTTAATGGTGTGTTCTCTTGATGCTCTGTCTTCTATCTAATCGTTGAATACTGGCATTGTGTTTTTCTTGGCTTTTTATATTCATATGTACATGATCATCTATGTGTTATACTTATATTGCCTATTAATGCTGCAATGTTTGTTGGAGATTATAACCTGGCGGGGATATCCTATTTACACTGTTCCGTTTTAGTATTGAGATGACAACAGAGTAAGAATGATGTTTGGTGCACCCTCGTTTAAACCACCAGCGGCCTTTTTTCACCGACCGTTCCAAGCGTTCCAAAAGGCGGTTGCCTTATTTTCAACCCGTTTGTGTTTGTGATGTCACATGCTTTGCTTCTTATTAACATTTTAATTGTTGTTTGTGTTAATGCGTGTTTTTGATTGACTGTGTTCATTGAAAGCTAGTTTTCATGTTCGATTGACCGTTTCAAGGCGGTAGCCCAATTCTTAACCCTTTTATTTGTATGATGTCATATCATATCTTGCGTTTTATTCATCTTTGTAATTGTGCGTGTGTTTGATTAACTGTGTTCCTTGGATGCTACATTTCCTGTTCTACTTTTATATCTACTTGTATACCTACTTCCATATGTGTACTTACATAGATGATGCCTAGTTTGATAGACTATATAGTCTGTCCCCTTATTTGGAAATAACAAAATGATACAACTGAGGTATTGTGCATCCTGAAACCCGATTTGACCATCCATCGGCCATTTTTTTGCTACCGAGAGGACCCCTATTTTCAACGTTTTTATGTTTTTGTTTGTTTGTTTGTTTGTTTTAAATGCGTGTTAATGGATGCCTACATTATGTGACTGCTACAGTTCCTGGTCAACTACTGCTACGTTATGTGACTGCTACAGTTCCTGATCAACTACTGCTACGTTATGTGACTGCTACAGTTCCTGATCAACTACTGCTACGTTATGTGACTGCTACAGTTCCTCATCAACTACTGCTACGTTATGTGACTGCTACAGTTCCTGATCAACTACTGCTACGTTATGTGACTGCTACAGTTCCTGCTCAACTACTGCTACGTTATGTGACTGCTACAGTTCCTGGTCAACTACTGCTACGTTATGTGACTGCTACAGTTCCTGATCAACTACTGCTACGTTATGTGACTGCTACAGTTCCTCATCAACTACTGCTACGTTATGTGACTGCTACAGTTCCTCATCAACTACTGCTACGTTATGTGACTGCTACAGTTCCTGATCAACTACTGCTACGTTATGTGACTACTACAGTTCCTGATCAACTACTGCTACGTTATGTGACTGCTACAGTTCCTGATCAACTACTGCTACGTTATGTGACTGCTACAGTTCCTGATCAACTACTGCTACGTTATGTGACTGCTACAGTTCCTGATCAACTACTGCTACGTTATGTGACTGCTACAGTTCCTGATCAACTACTGCTACGTTATGTGACTGCTACAGTTCCTGATCAACTACTGCTACGTTATGTGACTGCTACAGTTTCTCATCAACTACTGCTACGTTATGTGACTGCTACAGTTCCTCATCAACTACTGCTACGTTATGTGACTGCTACAGTTCCTGATCAACTACTGCTACGTTATGTGACTGCTACAGTTCCTGATCAACTACTGCTACGTTATGTGACTACTACAGTTCCTGATCAACTACTGCTACGTTATGTGACTGCTACAGTTCCTAATCAACTACTGCTACGTTATGTGACTGCTACAGTTCCTGATCAACTACTGCTACGTTATGTGACTACTACAGTTCCTGATCAACTACTGCTACGTTATGTGACTGCTACAGTTCCTCATCAACTACTGCTACGTTATGTGACTGCTACAGTTCCTCATCAACTACTGCTACGTTATGTGACTGCTACAGTTCCTCATCAACTACTGCTACGTTATGTGACTGCTACAGTTCCTCATCAACTACTGCTACGTTATGTGACTGCTACAGTTCCTCATCAACTACTGCTACGTTATGTGACTGCTACAGTTCCTCATCAACTACTGCTACGTTATGTGACTGCTACAGTTCCTCATCAACTACTGCATCTAATTTTAGTTATGAAAATATTTTACTTTATCTTTGACTATCCACATCAGGCTCGAATAGGAAAATAACGTACCATTCTTGTAAAGAAACGAACGTTTGTGGAGTTGGTTACAGTTTCATGATGGCGTGTGAGAAGAAAATATTTAACAATTCGAAGTCAGCCATGACATTTAAAACAATTGGTAGAAGCTAAATTCTTTTTTTATTCCTTTATTTCTCCAAACCGCAGAGAAAAATTATAAGACGGAAAAGACAATCGTGTGAAAATATTATCTGATGATTAATAGTGATAGGGAAACAGAGAACGATACAAAGTAAAATGGATTTTAAAAATAGCGAAGTGCATATATCTACAACAGTGTCACTTGAATATTTAGTTTACTATGTTTGAAATGTGTCCCAAATATAAACACCCTGGCAAGTGAAAATGCTCAACAGTAATGGAGTAACTTATGTCCAAAAATTAAATCCATCTCAGACTTAGCCAACTTCGGCAGCGAAAATAATGTGTTATTATTGTGCATCGGACAAGCTAGGTGATATTTACCATTATACTATTCAATGTGTAGTTAATTCTTTGATTTTAAAAGACACATGCCGTATACACAGTTACATTATTTGTATTTGGATTGAATGCTGGACCTTGTCATCTTTAATTCAGTGTACAAGACATTCATTTAACCTTGAACGCGTTCATGGTCCGTACCTCGACCTGAACAATAGTTTATTATTGATGGAAAGTCACTCGGACATCTTCACATGATCCTTGCGTTTCTGAGACGTCTTCAGAGCATAGTTCGTTATCAGCTTGGTCAGTTTTGTTATCGTTTTGGGATATGTCACCCGTTACGTTAATTTCAGTTATGATAAGGTCAAACTCTTCTTGAACGTTTGTGTTGTCAGTGTTTGTGGAACACGCTTTACAATTTGGACGACATATTCTAAAATCAGTTATTATAGAATCCTCAATGGCTGCGTTATACTCCTTTATCAGCGACCGCATTCTAAACCCGTCAATAATCCATCCAAATCCCAAACAACCTAATGTGCACGCGTATATAATACCCCAAAGTTTATTCTCCATATAAAAATGGTGCAGTCCAAACAATCCAAACGGCATCCAGAAAATAAATGCTTCGTCGGCATATTTGTGTTTATCTTTTCTCTCGTAGCGTTCATACAGAACAGGAAGACGCAGCATATCAAACACCCAACCAACACCGAATAGTCCTAACGTCGCGGCGTATAGTCCACCATTCAAATACCGCTTTAAATAGAAATGATGTGCTCCAAACAGTCCCAAAGGGGATACACACAATGCATACGCTGTTATTTTTGTCATACCGTAGTCTCTGGTCGGGTCATTTGCCGCCTTGACAAGACCCTTCATTCTGAAAAGATCAACCACCCAACCGATACCAAATAGCCCTAGTGTGAAAGTGTAAGTCAAACCTAGTGCATAATTTTCTAAATAAAAGTGATGTGCGCCAAAACAACCAAACGGAGGTAACGTCATTAAGTATGCTGTTCCCACCGATTTTTCGTCACGTTCTGCCTTCTGTAATAAGCTTGCCATACGAAATAAATCCACTATCCAGCCTATACCAAATATTCCTAGCGTGCAAGTGTATACTAAACCAAGGCGCCAATTGTCCATATAGTAATGATAGGAACCGAAAACTCCAAGGGGCGATAAACCCAATACGTAAGCAGTTAACAGAGATTTTCCCTCCCGTTCATTGTTATGGTCGTCGACGAGTTGTTTCATACGAAAGAGATCGACGATCCATCCCACCGTGAATACTCCTAGCGTGCAGGTGTATAAAAGACCAAGTTTCCTGTTCCCCAAGTAATAATGATGTGCGCCTGAAATGGGAAAAAAGACAGTTATGAAACCTATTACAGAATCTTTGAAGACTCAGAAATATTAGAAAAATCTGAAAAAATGAGCAGTCTACCACAATATAAAAGACATATACTAGAAAAAAAAGTCCAAAAGATGGTCTCCAAAAGGTATCTTCCAGCATGTTAGAAATAAAAGTCATTCGTAAAGAAAAGCAATAGGAAACACCGTTGTGGATTCAATCCCGCAAAGCCCTAGGAATCTTTATGTGATGAAGCTATCCAGCTGGCCTGCGAAACGTCGGTGGTCTTTATGTATAAAGATGGCCGAAAACAAAATTAAATAATTAAAACAGTTTGCAAAGATGGTATGAAGCGAAAATCAACTTTATTAGTTGACAGTCGTCCTTAAATGCTACTTTTCTTGTTCGATTTGAATATATATCTACTTGTATTAGGTGTGGCTTAGAAAAGAAATCATGGCGAATAACTGGTCGTTTGCAAAAATGAAATGCTGCTCTGTAAACGATCTCATCATTATGACATATCATGTATGCCAACTAGTTTAATAAATTCTAAAATAATGACGGTTGGCTGTTTGGTTGAATGGTGGTGTACGTTATTTTCAGTACATTTTAGGCAATATATATGACGGTCGATTTTTGTAATAGTGGCAGACAACCCACTTTTTCCTAAAAGTTCATGTAGTGTCAATAATAACTTTCATTGGCCTATATAACAATGGGTGTGTATATATTTATAATCACTTATTCTAAAAATTAAAAGCTTAGGCCAAATTTAGACATTGTTTCAAATTTTGGAATTAACTCAGATTTTGAGTTTGCTCGAATTTTAGATTTGTTTATTTTTAGATTTGCCCGAATTTTGGATTTACCCCAAAAATTAGGATTAAAGATAAACGGAAGATATTCGAACCTCGGCAATATTAATAATAACAACATATATATATTTCCTGCATTTTTTATTGATATATAAAGTGAATAAATCTGACAATAATAAAATAGCTACTTTAAACTTTACAGTGTTTCCAATGTGTTCAATTTCACTTACCCAGTTTTAAAAACCAGATTTTCAAACCGAACCCTTAGATTTTGTTCGTTTTCAAGACTTTGGGATAGCTAATCTCAGAAAGTACAAGCTAAATCGAATTACCTTTTGCGGCGGAAGAAAGAACTCACGTTGGAGGGGTATGTGCACTTTAGTTGAATACAATTTGATAACTATTAAGAAAGTTACGAAGCGAACATTTACCTGAATCGAGAATTTGTTTACAATAACGATCAAAAAGTCACGTGGTTTCGTCACCCGAGTATGATGACTCAACTAAAGTTTACATTACATAACAATGGGCTATTTTAAGCTGTGTTCGATTAGATATACACTATTTGAAAATCTATGCAATATGATAGGTTGAAAAATTAGGTTAAAGATTAACAGTTGATAAAAATAGCATTCTTTCTTTAGTATATGAAAGTAAATTTGGAGTGAAAATATTATCTTATATTAAAAACAATTCAAGAGGTCAAACAATACAAATGTCAACAAAAGATGAAACATTACGGAAGTGATCGTTTCATTTGGATTTTCTGTATGTCAAACGTATTTCAAATATAACAAAACGTGTATGCACAAAAGTCAAAGCTATTATTAAGTTATTACGCAGTGTGTAAATGTATACCATTACGTGGTGGGAAAGCTTATATTAGCAGGATGTTATAACGGATATTTCGACAATAAAACACGTTTAAAAACACTTTTTACTGACAAAACGTGATAACCTGTTTAAAATTACCTTAATTAAATGGTTTAATTTTACAATATGCGGACTTTAATGCCGAAATTAAGGTTTTATTTCATACCCCCATCAAACCCCGTTTACGCTTCTTGGAGAAGGGGTTGGATGGGGTATGAACGTTAATACGCGGACCACGTAATGCGTTATACCTATTTAGTTTTATAACCATATATATTACTTGACGTTTAACAGCTTTCTTACACGTTTTAGTCTTGAAAACAGATGGCAATCAAAGAATAAAAAAAAAATGACGTTACGAAGAAAAGTGAATAAAACACTCACCACACGCACACACATACAAAATGATAAATACGTTATTCACGCGCTTAAAAGTACCCATTTTAAAGTGTATCCTGTCCGCTAGAAAGACCAATTCTGGTTTGCCGTGTGTAATACCAGAAGTAACCTTACTACTACTACTCCAGGAATCTGGTGAAACAAGTGACATACTTAACAAATAGACCCCACACAACGCAGAGGATAAAACCGTCTGATACCATTTTCTTTTTGGATAAACACTTTATTCACGCGCTTAAAAGTGCCCCTTTCAACGAGTACCCTGTCCGCTGGAATTCTGGTTTATCGCGTGTAATACGAAAGGTAACCCGACTATTACACGAATCTTGTGAAACAAGTGACATACTTACCAAATATACCCCGCAACAACGCAGTTTTGGTTATAACCAGGAAGCCCCCTACACGAAAGACCCGAAAGAGGGTGATACAGTATACATAGTCTATATATAAATAATCCGTAATATAATTACTTACCAAATAAGCCCCCCAAAATGCAAATGAGATAACCGTCTGATACCATTTTCTTCTGCGTCCCATATCGATTAGCATGCTTCACCAGCCATCTCATGCGGATCAGATCGAAGAGGTACCCGAGACCGAACAAACCAAGCGTACACGCGTATAATATGCCGAAGGACTTCCGTTGCAGGTAAAAGTGATGAGCACCGAATAATCCAAACGGTATTCCCAGAATATAGGCCTCGGCCAGATTCTTTTGACTCATGGTGATACTGTTTTTCTCTCTCTGTTACAGAATGTGTTGAACTGGTTAAGGCATACAGGAAGTAAATCACTGTGGTATTCATGCCTGGTAATCACTGTGGTATTCATGCCTGGTGTAGTCGAAAGGAGTTCCCAAATATATAATCCCTAACTTTTTTTGTGATAAAAGGCATTTTTGAGTATTTAAGGCCTGTTTTTCTGGCTGAAATGACTTTATTGACTTGTTTGTGATAGCTAAAAACCATTTGCATGGTTGTATGATGATTTTATTTATCAACTTGACAGTTTTGAAAGTGAAAGTAGAACACATTTAATAGGTGCCGAATGAATGCAGTTTGTTCACGGTGTCAACAAAGATCAGAATTTTATTTTCTTATATGCCACATGACCCCTACTATTCTCAGCAGTTTATCTAGAGAGGCAGGTCTCATGACTAAGAACATGTAAGTGAATCTTAGTTTGAACTTTATTTTGAAAAATGGCTAACTAGAAAGCTTGGACAATATTGCATTGGACTCAATGGGATTTGATTTACTTCCGGTACACCTATAAGGCGGCGTAATGTGAATATTCATTGATGATCCTCTATCAAGTTTCTTGAAATGATGACCCTAGGATAACAATGTGGCCCGACCCGGGTAGCAGTTTTACATTGAGTTATATAGGAAAACATTTGAACAAGTCTTCATCTCTCAAACTATAAGAGCTGGAGATCTTATAATGTGCATGTACCACAAACGTATGGTCCTCTACCAAGTTTGTTCGACTGCGGATCCTGTGGTTAATTTGGCCCCACTATGTGGTAAAAATTTTACATAAGAGTTATATAGGAAAACTCTTTTTAAAAAAATATCGTCGCTGAAACTAAAAGAGCTAGAGGTCTAATATTTTGAATGTTGCACGAGCTTATGGTCCTCTACGAATTGTGTTCAAATGGTGAGCCTGTGCCAAATCTGGCCCCATTCCAGAGGGTTACATATTTTACATACAGGGAAAAACTAAGCATCTTCTTCCAGGAAACCACACGGGGTAGAGTGTGATAATTTGTTCTACTGGAAATTATCATATATTGACAAATGATAATATGTATTACATATGTTTTCGAATTCTTAAAAGTAGGCCAATGAACTCAAAAATATATCATTTTTAAAGATTGAAATTTGAAGATGAATTCCTTATGTGTCAAGTTATGTCCATTTCCCAGCTACCTTGACAATGTTAAGCTCACGAGAGTCAATTAAAATCGGACCATTTGCATACAATGTTAAGATAATTCAATGTCAAAATTAGGTCAGTGACCTGTAAATTATTATAATTACCACAAACCTGGGTCACAATGACCTAGTACTAAACTTTCTTTTTTAATCAATTGTTTTAAGTAGAAGATTAATAAACTAACTGAATATATACTGACGTCAAAAAGAAACGTTTCATAGAAAATAATGAGTAATTTTTTCTGGGGTGTATAACTGTGGTTAGCTATCGCTCACCATAGTTACACAACGACTCTTTTGTTTGTATCAGGTCGGTATCCAACATGAACACCTACTTTTGAATGGCTTCTGCACGTGCACGGGTGTTCATATCGTATACCTACCTGACCTCCGCACGTGCACAGGTGTTCATATAAAATGAATAAAGGTGTTTTCAACAAGGATACATGTGATCTATGTATATATACAGTGGCGGATCCAGGATTTGAGATAAGGCATGGGGCGCAACTTTTTTTTAAAGCTGAGAACCCCGACTTGTCAGATTTTAGTGGGAGCAACTTAAGAAAGAGTTGACAAACAAACAGAAAAAAGCTGTGTCATATGAATTTTTAAGAAGTAACATGATGTTATAAAAAAAGGGTTGGGGTGGGTGGGGTGGGGTGTGGTGGGATGGGTTGGGGGTGGTGGGTTGGGTTTGGGTGGGGTGGGGAGGGGTGGGGTAGAGATGGGGTGGTGGCGGGGTAGCGGTGGGTTGCACCGATTACTTCCGATGACAAAGACTAATAATCATATAATTGGAATTTTAAAGTGTTTTTCAGACATTTCACAATGATGGCCTCTGTCCGTGTACTAAATCCAGGATTTTAGGTTAGTTCGGATTTCTGTAATCCCATTGACATTGCGTTAGAAAATAAAAAGATAGAGCTCAACTAAGCATGCATACACTGAACGACTTTAAAAACAAAACAGGGAAATAAACTGAGATAAATGACAAATTTCATCTATTCTATTTAACAATATCTACAGTTGATTTGCTGAATAAATAACTTGTTAAATTCAGAGCATAACAGTACGACCCCCAAAAGCAAAAGTCACAAAACTAATACCCGGTATATCCCAATATGCGTAGATGTCAGGTGTGCATTGCCGCTAATGTTGGACATTGTGACTTTTGCTTTTTGGGGTAGTACTGTTATTTTTTTAATTTAACAAGTTTAATGTTGATCGATTTGAATGAAATTTTCAGCAATTCAACTGGATGTAAGTGTGATGAAGTTCAAAAACTGTACAGGTTTTGGTATCTGAGTGATGGATATAATAAAACACTAGAATGTAAAACTCACAAAGTGCAAACAGAAGGTCAAGGTCATTTATATTGACATACTTTAAGTAGGAACATACGGATGTAATATAGATGTAAGTGCGATTGAAGTTTTAAGCTGTATTGCTTTTGGTATTTGCGAAATGGAGATAATAAAAAAAACTTTAATGCTAAAAGAGTAATGTAAGATAGCAATGTAAATGAACAAAGTGATAAAAGTAGGTCAATGTAATTCTTATTGGTACATGCCGCTGTCATGTAGAAAAAGTAGGTAAATGTAATTCATATTGGAACATGCAGCTGTCATGTAGATGTAAACATGTGTTAGGTTTCAATGCTCTATTGCATCTAGCTGGTGTCTTAACCAAAAACTGGAATGTGAATCTTGAATGTAAAACTATTAGGTGCAAAACAAGAGCTGTCGGAGAACACCGCAGCTCGACTATTCGATTTTTCAATGAATAATCAATTGTATAGCCAGTATATACCATCAGAAAACAAGACTAAAACAATTATTGTTAGGATCTCATACAAATTATAATAAAATTTGTGGTAGGTTGTGAACTTTTTTTTTCTTTTTTTTTTATCAGTTTTAATCCAAATTTGAAGTCATATTAAAGACATTTGTGGTCGAAAGGCAACTCGGGAGGGAGGGGATATCTGGTATTGATATTTCATCTGTGTATCTGAAATTAACCTAAATAATGAACACTTTCATGGAATTATTTTTTTAATATGTGGAAAAGAAAACTTCACTTTGATGCATAAAATAAAAATTAAGATGAGTTTACAACTAGATCTAATTGCAATTTTTTATTTTTAATTCTGAGTACAGTAGTTTATAGTGAAACGTTCATATTTATAGATTTGTTCATTTTTACATGGCAGCCATATTTGATATACCTTAAATAACGAACATTACCTTGATTGACACGTGTTGCTTCAACTTGACATACATGGATGGCCCTCCTGGTTCACACATGTCGGAAACGTCAATTGATTTATCTAAAATGTCGATAATATCTTTTTTCCTCTTCGGGTACTTCTCTATATGTGTTTTGAGTCAGGAAAAACAATTATCTTCATAGTCCTCATACATGTCTAAAGCTTGACTAAGTACATTATCGGAGTCATAATCAGCCAAGACCTGACTACAGAAATCGTCCGAATCGTATTCGTTTGTTGTCATCATGTGTGGTTGTGAGCCGTTGTGTAAGTCGGTTACCGGCCTCGTACATCGGTGTACATGCATTTGAAAGACCCGCGCACGTGCGGTAACACCTCGAGCGCTTCGCGCTCTCGGTGTCACAATTCGCACGTGCGCGGGTCTTTCAAATGCATGAACACCTAGTACTTAGCCGGTAACCATTACTTATTAACTGTTTTGCACTTATTGACACACCGAAATTTCGGTTCAGTTAACCGTGTATTTCAAAATATGGGTCAGCTCACAATTCCCCCGTGCACCCCGTGCGATTTAAACACATGGTTTTATCTAACGAAATTTCACATTTGTATTGGATTTTCGATTTACACGTTGGAATTCAAACAATTTTTAAAAATTAAAAATGCCAACACTAAATAATGAAGATCGAGCACAGATTTTAGGATGCTGGAATGCGGACGTTCGCAAATTGAGCTGGCGAGACGTTTTAATGTGTCGAGATCGACAATAACGCGTTTGGTTCGACGTGTTAATGATACTGGGACATTGGCTGACAGACCTCGTTCAGGTGCGCCGCGTGTAACGTCTGTACGGCAGTATAATTACATACGTCAACGTCACTTACGTGACCGATTCATCACCGCGGAACGACGTCATCGGTAGTCATAGGTAATCGTGGACGGACTGTTATGCCCCTGTCACACTATAGCGCGTTTCCACTGCGTTGGCACGTCGTTGTTTAATTTTCCAGAACGCCGTGAGATCGCAAGAAAAATCTGATATTTTTCGTGAAGATGGAGATGTCACGGCGTCCTCACAGCGACCAACGCGTTGCTACGGAGCTCCCATGGCGTTCTATCGCGTTCCTACGGAGTTCTTGTTGGCGATTGTCTGCGCTCTCACGGCGCTTCCACTGCGTGCACTGCGCTTTCACGGCGCTCACACTGCGCTGACGGCGTGTTGTAGACGTTCGTTTGCACTACCTATAATTCATTTATACTATTTTGTTCGTTTTTGTCATGCAAACGCCGATGGACGCGGTAGAAGCGCCTTGGGAGCGCAATGATCGCCGTGAAAGCTCCGTACAGTCGTTGTAAGAGCGCAGTAAAATAAATAACACTCCGTATAAGCGCCGTAGACGCGCCGTATACGCGCGGTAGAGACGCAGTGACATCTCAGAGAACGCCGTACAATCTCCGTGCAAGCGCCACCGACAACCACAGCGTTCGCACTGCGACCTCTGTGCGCGCCCGCGGAGCTCCTGTGGCGTTGTAGGAGACCTTACTGCGCTGCTATGGCGACCTTACGGCGACCCTACTGCGCTCTTATCAGAACGCCGAGCGACGGCGATTGTTTTGTGCATGCTCAAAGTGCGCGCCGTCGCTTGGCGTTCTATGCGATCCCAATGCGTCTACTGGCGATGCCACTGCGTTGCTGCGGCGATGCTTGCGATCGTACTGCGCGCACCTCGGCGTTCTGCATTTTTCTTGGACGCCGTGGGATCGCCGTGAGAACGCGGCCCTAGTGTGACAGGGGTTTAAGCCGCAACACAATACGAAATCGGCTTAGGGAGTGTGGGGCATACTCGTTACTGACTTTTTGCAGTGGGTGGCTGTTTTTAGGACTTGACTAAAGATATCCACAGTGTAATGAAATGTGTTTATTGACATAATCAATTCAGTATTACCCAATTATTGCATATGTTCACTTGAAATTGTTGTTAATAAAATATACTAAACCAAACAGCTAACGCACCAGTAGACAATACCTTTAATGTATGAACTTATTATATGCCGACTGGTACCGTTGGAGACAGGTGATTTGAACGATTTTGAAAGGTGCATGTGGCATTGACAATGTTAAGGTCATCATGATCAGTTAAAATCTAAAACATGGCTCTGCAATGGCATAATAATCCGATGCAAAAATTAGGTCAGTAACTTCTAAAATAGATCAATGACCTCAAGCCTTTGTCACAATAACCTAGAACTCTACTTTCTAATTTTTAAATAGATAATTAATATTCGATTACCATCAATGTAAATTGATTATGAAGACTAATCTGCAGGGGAACATTTTTTTAAATAATGAGACAAATTAGGCCACGGTTATCTTCGTTTTCATTGTTTAAAAATAAAGAAAAGACATAGTTGAAGAGCTGTATAGTTGTAAAGACATGTCCCGTTGATATGGTATTGCCTTCTTAAAGGCATTTCAAATCAAATTAATGTTATTTAGAGTTGATAAGATATATAACAGCTCATGTAGAGCTTTTGAACTTACAGCACATATACTTTACAGCAAGTATCATACAACAATTCCAGTGAAATAGGTTTATTACAGGAGATACTTATGGAAGTTTGTATCACCGGTTGATTTGCCTGCGTGAGGTGATTGATACAAGCTTCCAGAACAAGTTTCTCTAGTATAATTATCATTTTATTATATACCTTATTTAGTGATACACAACACAAAACAAAATCAAACTAAAACAACAATTATTTAACTCAAGTTCATTGAAAACAGCCAACAAAAAAGAATACTTTTTTTTAATATGAATGCGCATCCATAGATACTGGGGAATACCCAACATTTTTAATGAGAATGTACATATGGTGACGTCATAGAGTAGTTCCGAAATCTATTTTAAGTAGGATAGTCAAACAGATTCAGAAATCATTTGTAGGTGTTTGTATTTCATTGTCACAAAATGATGGTACTAGGTATATAATATTGATAGGTTTATATTAATATACCATCATAGTACACATTGAGAAAATATATAAAATAAAAACAGGATATATGTCACAACTAATGCGTAAACATTCATTTATATGAAAACTGTGCATGTAATGTTCATTTTTGATGAAATTGACCTTTTGATCTTGACCTATGAACCCAGGGTTCAGATCCCGGATTCGAATCCGTTGTTGTCATCTCAGCATCACAGAAAACCACCGTGCCAAATATGAGCCCCACCCCGCCCTCCCCACCCCCACTCCCCCCCTCCCCAACTGATGTAGGAGTTTAGGATACTAGTAAAAAATAATAATGCAATCTGAACGCATATGACCGTATGTCCACACCCCTGTGCGGAGGATCAGCAAAATTCGTTCCATAATGTATGCATGTATAGCATGTAAACAATTTGATCACAACATATTGCATATCGCTGGTTTAATGTTCATTTTGATGGATTTGACCTTTTGATCTTGACCTCTGACCTAAAGGGTGAGACCTTGGATCCGGAACGTTTGTTGTCATCTAGGCGTCCCAGGTATCCTCTGTTTAACATATGAACACACTCCTTCAATTAATAACGGATGAGTTTAAGTTATGAGACAAACCGACTGACTGAGGGACGGACGGACGGACGGACGAATGATCGAATAGTGCGGATATATTCTTCTACTTCTGAAATACGTTCTCTGTTTATATTAAATGTTTTTCATTCCAATTCCTTTTTCATTCAAGCTTTTTTTAAAATTACGCTTTATTTTATATGTTTATACAATTCGTATGAGTTCTAAATACAATTGTTGTTTTGGTTATAGGGAATTTAGTCCTTAACTTCTGGAGAATATTTGCAAAACTAGTTTCAAACGTGAATCTAAGTTTCTATCATATTGCATTCAATAAAGTATTTCCAGCTTTATTTAAGGCCACACTTAAAAATATCTTAGTTAGCCCAAACCCGACCTTAGAATTTTCAGACAGGTAGGTAGATAGTATTTCTTTTTTTTCTACCATGTATGTCGGATTCTAAAATTGTGAATGCTACGTTTTGTTAAAATGATTTTAGTATACTGGGTGTGTATTGCAATGTTGAAAGTCTTAACTATGTAGATAACATTCCTATCCAAAACAACTGGTAAACCAAATTAATAAAGATGAAGAGGGAAACACTGTCTGCATTTTGCAAAAAGAAATAAAATAAAGTCATATTTTAATAAAAAAATGTTTCGAGTCGGGCCGATCTTTTTGGACCAGTCGCGTAAGGGCAAACACACATAATTTTAATTATGGCTTTATCGCTTATATAATGTAAGCATCTCGTTAACATTGATAACACCTGCCTATGTTGCTTCACTTTCATTTGTCAATATCTATATGTTGCAGTGAGCTGTATATTAAGTAAAGTGCGTGGTGCATTACAGTTTCATATTCTTGTTTATTTGTTTGGTGTTTTAACGTCATTTTCCAGCATATTGTAGGCTATGTATGGCGATCGATTTTTAGTGGTTGAGGCAGACCACCCACTTATTTCTTGCAGGGGCGGATCCAGGATTTCAGCTTAGGGGGGGGCGTAAGATTTTGGTCAATTTTCGGTTCCGTTTCTGGCCTCATAAAACGGTTGCGGTAGTGCATTGATAGGGTAAAAAATTCCGTTTAGAAATAAAAGGATTTAACAATGTGTTAATTACACCACTGATTAGCCATTATGCGTCGAGCGAGCGAAGCTATCGAGAATTTTTTTTATACTGAGGGCGTGCATCGAAATTGTTTGATATTTTATCTGCAGTAACATGGACATACATGTATGATCCGGAATTTTTAGTGTGGGGGGGGGGGGGCGCGGCGCGCGGCCGGGCTCGCGCCGGGTGCGCCCACCCCCGCGCCGGGAGCGCCCCCCTCCCCCCTGTATCCGCTAGTGTCTTGTATATCACATGGAGAGGGAAATAACCTTTACTTCATCTGAATTTCAATTCCATACTAGTTGTATATTACGATGCTTCAAATGTATCTTGGCGTTACAGTTCTCGATAGTTTAAGCGATCGCCGATACAAAATGAACACACACACCCGTCTTACCTGTCTCAATTTTCGTACAGCGATAATCCAATTCAGATGCATCAAAGTTTACAATAAAGTTCGCATCATTTCAATTTCAAAAGTTCAAAATGTAAAGTGTCGGTCAAAAATAGATCAGTTAAAAAAATGACTCCAGTACTCTCGAGGTAGTTTTCAAAAAGAGGCTAATGGCGTCATAACCTTTTTTTTCCTAACCAGGTGTCTAATACGGGACACAAATATAATCATACTGTCTCGTCACTATTTTTTTGTGTGTGGCAAAACGAAACTGTTTTCTGTATATGCTGAATGAAATGTTTAATATGTTGAATTTCAAAATATCTCATTCTATAAAAATATCTCACACATATGTATATACACTGAAACGCAAAAGAAACGCAACACGGGAATTTCCGCTATATATTGTATATACTGCACACTTAATTGCACATAATATTCCAAAGAAATCCCAAGATGTTTTGTAAAGAAAATGTTGCAGTTAATTAGAGAAAGGACACAACTGTGATGTTGTAGACGTTTTAATCACACTACACCTTGTAACAAAAACTTCATAAATTTTGAAGTTGCTCTTTGGAAAGCTAAAACAGTTCAGTACTGTATTCAAAGTAAAGAGTTTGCAAAAGTTTGCATCCTAAGTTTGCTCATATGCTTGAGCCAACGCGTTCTCTGTCAATAATGAAACTTTGAAGGAATACTATATGCTGTATTATGTGTTGTTTTAGTATTTTTTTCCAAAAGGAAAGGTCTTACGTAGCCATGTACATACAATATATATCGGAAATTCCCGTGTTGCGTTTCTTTTTGGGTTTCAGTGTACATGTATATTAAATAAGAAAAATGCAGGCAATACTTACCCAGAAAAAGTTGTTTTCGCCTGAAACAATCAATTATATGAAGGTATACGAAAAATTGAAGACCTAACCTAGATTCCATAGTTTATTTTTTATATTCATTTATGTTTTTAAAAAATATATATTCGTTTTTTGTTTGTTTTTCAACTAATTTTAGGTAACTTATATGACCCAAATTGACTTCCATAGCATTTTATCTCAACGCGCTCTTCAGCGAGCACTGACTGTAGTATTTTAGTAACATGATACACTTTCAGTTGACACAGACCGTCTACAAGTAGGACGATTATAACTCGATTTATAACATTTTAAACAGAGGTTGAAAAGTTGCCTTATTGTAAAGTTGATAAAATAGGTATGTATGACTTCAATAAATAATAATTAGATTTATTCTGAATTTTATTTTGTTTTATCAATGCGCTTCATAGTCATAATAACGTTCATACACTCTTTATTAAACTCGTTAAACAGTTTATCAAAAGCGGTTATGATCCTGTCATATCGCAAAGCACTGCATGTTTATTGATTGACCCATTTACAGTTCGCCACAAAGGTTTCCTCTTTGATTATGCGATGACCGGACATATTGTGGTCCCTATGAAGACGCATACCTAAATCCTCAAAGGACGGCAGCGTTTGATGTTTAATGGTGTGTTCTCTTGATGCTCTGTCTTCTGCCTAAGCATTGCATACTGGCATTGTGTTTGTCTTGGCTTTTTATATTCATATGTACATGATCATCTATGTGTTATACTTATATTACCTATTAATGCTGCATTGTTTGTTTGAGATTATAACCTGGCGCAGATATCCTATTTACACTGTCCCGTTTTATTATTGAGATGACAACAGAGTAAGAGTGATGTTTGGTGCACCCTCGTTTAAACCACCAGCGGCCTTTTTTCACCGACCGTTCCAAGGCGGTTGCCTTATTTCAACCCGTTTGTGTTTGTGATGTCACATGCATTGCTTCTTATTAACATTTTAATTGTTGTTTGTGTTAATGCGTGTTTTTGATTGACTGTGTTCGTTGAAAGCTAGTTTTCATGTTCGATTGACCGTTCCAAGGCGGTAGCCCTATTGTTAACCCTTTTATTTGTGTGATGTCATATCTTGCCTTTTATTCATCTTTGTAATTGTTGTATGATTCTGTGCGTGTGTTTGATTGACTGTGGTCCTTGAATGTTACATTTCCTGTTGGACTTTTATATCTACTTGTACACCTACTTTCATATGTATACTTACATAGATGATGCCTGGTGTGTTAGACTATATAGTCTGTCCCCTTATTTGGAAATAACAAAAGGATACAAATGAGGTATGGTACACCCTGGAACTCCAACAAACAATGCAGCATTAATACGCAATATAAGTATGACACATAGATGGTCATGTACATATGAACATCCATCGGTCATTTTTTTGCTACCGAGACGTTCCCCTATTTTCAACGATTTTGTGTTTTTGTTTGTATTTTTTTAAAATGCGTGTTAATGGATGCCTACGTTATGTGACTGCTACAGTTCCTCATCAACTACTGCTACGTTATCTGACTGCTACAGTTCCTCATCAACTACTGCTACGTTATGTGACTGCTACAGTTCCTGATCAACTACTGCTACGTTATGTGACTGCTACAGTTCCTCATCAACTACTGCTACTGCTACAGTTCCTTATCAACTACTGCTACTTTATGTGACTGCTACAGTTCCTCATCAACTACTGCTACTTTATGTGACTGCTACAGTTCCTCATCAACTACTGCTACGTTATGTGACTGCTACAGTTCCTGATCAACTACTGCTACGTTATGTGACTGCTACAGTTCCTCATCAACTACTGCTACTGCTACAGTTCCTTATCAACTACTGCTACTTTATGTGACTGCTACAGTTCCTCATCAACTACTGCTACTTTATGTGACTGCTACAATTCCTCATCAACTACTGCTACGTTATGTGACTGCTACAGTTCCTGATCAACTACTGCTACGTTATGTGACTGCTACAGTTCCTGATCAACTACTGCTACGTTATGTGACTGCTACAGTTCCTCATCAACTACTGCTACTTTATGTGACTGCTACAGTTCCTCATCGACTACTGCTACGTTATGTGACTGCTACAGTTCCTCATCAACTACTGCTACTTTATGTGACTGCTACAGTTCCTCATCAACTACTGCTACGTTATGTGACTGCTACAGTTCCTGATCAACTACTGCTACGTTAAGTGACTGCTACAGTTCCTCATCAACTACTGCTACGTTATGTGACTGCTACAGTTCCTCATCAACCACTGCTACGTTATGTGACTGCTACAGTTCCTCATCAACTACTGCTACGTTATGTGACTGCTACAGTTCCTCATCAACTACTGCTACGTTATGTGACTGCTACAGTTCCTCATCAACTACTGCTACGTTAAGTGACTGCTACAGTTCCTCATCAACTACTGCTACGTTATGTGACTGCTACAGTTCCTCATCAACTACTGCTACGTTATGTGACTGCTATAGTTCCTCATCAACTACTGCTACGTTATGTGACTGCTACAGTTCCTCATCAACTACTGCTACGTTATGTGACTGCTACAGTTCCTCATCAACTACTGCTACTTTATGTGACTGCTACAGTTCCTCATCAACTACTGCTACGTTATGTGACTGCTACAGTTCCTCATCAACTACTGCTACGTTATGTGACTGCTACAGTTCCTGATCAACTACTGCTACGTTATGTGACTGCTACAGTTCCTCATCAACTACTGCTACTTTATGTGACTGCTACAGTTCCTCATCGACTACTGCTACGTTATGTGACTGCTACAGTTCCTCATCAACTACTGCTACTTTATGTGACTGCTACAGTTCCTCATCAACTACTGCTACGTTATGTGACTGCTACAGTTCCTGATCAACTACTGCTACGTTAAGTGACTGCTACAGTTCCTCATCAACTACTGCTACGTTATGTGACTGCTACAGTTCCTCATCAACCACTGCTACGTTATGTGACTGCTATAGTTCCTCATCAACTACTGCTACGTTATGTGACTGCTACAGTTCCTGATCAACTACTGCTACGTTATGTGACTGCTACAGTTCCTGATCAACTACTGCTACGTTATGTGACTGCTACAGTTCCTCATCAACTACTGCTACGTTATGTGACTGCTACAGTTCATCATTAACTACTGCTACGTTATGTGACTGCTACAGTTCCTCATCAACTACTGCTACGTTATGTTACTGCTACAGTTCCTCATCAACTACTGCTACGTTATGTGACTGCTACAGTTCCTCATCAACTACTGCATCTAATTTTAGTTATGAAAATAATTTGAATGTTTTACTAGGGTATCTTTTACTATCCACATAAGACTCGAATAGGAAATTAGCGTACCATTCTTGTAAAGTTATGAACGATTGTGGAGTTGGTTCAAATTTCATGATGGAGTGTGAGAAGAAAATATTTAACTATTCGAATTCAGCCTGGACATTTCAAACAATTGGTAGAAGCTAAATTGTTTATTCCTTTATTTCTTCAAACAACAGAGAAAGATTATCAGACGAAAAAGACAATCATGTGAAAATATTCTCTAGTGATTCATAATGATACGGAAGCAAAATGAATTTTAGCAATAGCGAAGTGCATATAGCTACAACAGTGTCACCTGAATATTTAGTTTACTATGTTTGAAATGTGTCCCAAAAATAAACACCCTGGCAAGTGGAAATGCTCAACAGTACCGGAGGAACTTATGTCCAAAAACTAAATCCATCTCAGACTTCGCCACCTTCGGCAGCGACATTAATATATTATTGCGCACCGGAAAGGTAGGTGACATTAAACATTATAATATTCAATGTGAAGTTACTTCTTTGATTTTAAAAAACACATGACGTATAGACAGTTACATTATTTTTATTTGGATTGAATGCTGGACATCTTTAATGCAGTATACAAGACGTTCATTTAACCTCGATCGCGTTCATGGTCCGTACCCCGACCTGAACAATTGTTTATTATTGATGGATAGTCACTGGGACATCTTCACATAATCCTTGCGTTTCTGGGACGTCTTCAGAGCATAGTTCGTTATCATCTTGTTCAGTTTTGTTATCGTTTTGGGATATGTCACCCGTTGCGTTAGTTTCAGTTTTGATAACGTCGAATTCTTCTTGAACGTTTGTGTTGTCGGTGTTGTTGTTAGTGGAACACGCTTTGCAATTTGGTCGACATATTCTAAAATCAGTCGTTTTAGAATCATCAATGGCTGCATTATATTCCTTTATCAGCGACCGCATTCTAAACCCGTCAATAATCCATCCAAATCCAAAACAACCTAATGTGCACGCATATAAAATACCCCAATAATTTTTCTCCAAATAAAAATAGTGCAACCCAAACATCCCAAAGGGCATCCAGAAAATAAATGCTTCATCGACATATTTGTGTTCATCTTTGCTCGCGTAGCGTTCATACAGAACAGGAAAACGCAGCATATCAAACACCCAACCAACACCGAATAGTCCTAATGTCGCGATGTATAGTCCACCATTAAAATACCGCTTTAAATAGAAATGATGCACTCCAAACAGGCCCAGTGGTGATACACACAATATATACGCTGTTATTTTTGTCATACCGTGTTCACTGGTCGGGTCATTTGCCGCCTTGACAAGACCCTTCATTCTGAATAGATCAACCACCCAACCGATACCAAATATTCCTAGTGTGAAAGTGTATACTAAGCCCAGGCGCCAGTTGCCCATATAGTAATGGTGGAAACCGAAAACTCCAAGAGGGGATGCACCGAGTACGTAAGCAGTTATCAGAGGGTTTTCCTTCAGTCCTTTGTTATGGTCGTCGACGATTTGTTTAATGCGAAAGAGATCGACAATCCAGCCCACCGTGAATACTCCCAGAGTGCAGGTGTATAACAGACCAAGTTTCTTGTTCCCCAAGTAATAATGGTGTGCGCCTGAAATGGGAAAAAAGACAGTTATAAAACCTATTACAGAAACTTTGAAGACAAATCTGAAAATATGAGCAGTCTACCACAAGATAAAAGACCAAAAGATGGTCTCCAAAAGGTATCTTACAGCATGTTAGAAATAAAAGTCATTCGTAAAGAAAAGCAATAGCAAGCAAATCACTCATCCACAGAAAAAAAAACTGACTGGCACAATAGAATGTATTTACGCAATCAGCGATATCCATGATGTCATAACTATGCTTAATAATTTTAGGCCAGTTGCATATGACATTTAGAAAAAAATCAAATGACTAAATTTGTATATTATATGAAATGCAAAAGACTGAGAACTTCATCTTACAGTAGCTATCCCGCCATCAACAGACACATCTTACAACAGATATACACCGTTTCTAAACCTGCTGACGACGAGGTATATATTTTGAGAATCCAAACTATGTAGATACAATGTAAACGGCTTTAACCACCCAAGCCAATCCCCAAAACTGGAACGTCGAATTGAGTTACCAACTCATAATTAATTTTACGCATATTCAATCACGGGTATTTGAAGAACTCGTGAATAAACCGATTGTTTTAATCCATAAATATACATTATTTTACGACCTGAACACCTAGATAAACAGTCTTGTGGTTTAATTTTGACGATTATTTGGCGGGTCAGTTTTTTAAGATAAATGAGCAACCAAGGAGAAACTAGATTAATTGATCAGAAAACAATTCAATTCTAAGTTTACAGGCATACAAGAACAAAATCGCGAATCCATACACCAGTTAAGTGAGATAGACCAAAAACGTCGTGTGTACCTTTAAACTCATTAAACAGTATATTCTTAAAGTAAAAGATTAATTTACAATAGTAAAACAAAAACTAAACTGTTCGGAGTTTACGATATTAAATTCTTTATAAAGGAAAAGAAAAATCCTAATAAACGGATATAATTGACAAGTTAAGAGGTCCCTTAGAGCTCCTGTTACATTATAGAAGAGCGCCGAAAACGTGGCAAAAGCTTTACAAGATATATTCCCAATCACGAAATGACTATTCAGAGTTATATGTGTCCCTAACAATTCCTAATCATAAACAAGAAGGGCCATCCGTGGTCGAGTGGTTAGAGTCTCTGCCTTGAAATCACTTGCCCCTCAACGCTGTGGATTCAATCCCTCAGAGGCCTAGGAATCTTTATGTCAGGAAGTTATCCAGCTGGTTTGCGGAACGTCGGTGGTTCTACCCAGGTGTCCGCCCGTGTACGAAAATTGCCCGGAGGGGCACCTTGGGTCTTCGTCCACCAATGGAAGCTGGAAAGTCGCCATATGACCTTAGCTGTTGGCATGACTATAAAATCCAGTTCAATTAAACAAGAAATATGCAACATATTTAAAGAAACACCACTAGCATGAGTGAAAATTGCAGAGAGCATTTCAAATGCGTACGTTTACATTAAACATGTTCACGAGTAGTGTGCATTCAAACGCGTATTTCAAAGACATTTCGAGCGTATGTGCAATCCATGTATGTTACACATGATCAGAAATAGGACATGTTGAAATATTTTAAAATAGTATAACTTCCCTTTATATCTCTATCAATGCTCTTAAAAATTAAATTTGACGAAATAATAAAACAAAGTTACAGGACAAAATGCGACCAAATATGCAGCTTTTCTCTGAAATTGTAAACAAGTATGAAAGGAGAAACCATGATCCACGTTGACGTAGTTTGGTCACTTTGAATTATACCCATCGGGTAATGTTCAGTAATACCATAATTTATATAGATTAAGAAAAGAAGAGAACACAAAACCTCTTTAGAGGATATTACGATCAAAAAGTCACGTGGTTTCGCCACCCTGATACTGAATGGGTTTATTTGTCGTGAAGCGTTAAAAGTAACGTCTACGTAATATCCTCTAAAGTCGATTCAAAACCCAAGACAAGTAATATTTATTACAAGTCGGTTATACAACAAAATAACACAGGCTCCAGTGAGCTTTTAAACCCGACTAACATAGTTAAGATAATTAAGTCATATGCATATATAAATATGTATCACACAAAATAACATTAAAATATCAGAAGCAATATTAAGAAAATGTTAACATACATACACTAAACGATTAAACTCTTAATACATGAAATTATAGGTTTTATGTTAATAGGTTTTAAAATATCGTAATAGTGTAGCAGCATATACAATAAAATACTGAAAGGAAAAAGAAACGCAGGGTGCGTATTTCCGCTATATATTGCATATACTGCACACTTAATTCCATATATATTCCAAGGAAATCCCAAGATGTTTTGTAAAAAAAAAAAGTACAGTTAGTTAGAGAAAGGACACAGCTGTGATATTGTAGACGTTTTAATCACAGTACACGTTGTAACAAGAAATTCATAAATGCTGAAGTTCCTCTTTGAAAAATTGAGCCAGTTCAGTACTGTATTTAATGTTAAGTGATTGCAACATTTAAAGCCTAAGTTTGCTCACCTGCTTGAGCCAATGCGCATTCTGACGATAATGAAACTTTAAAGGGGTAACCATTGGTGTGTTCAGTGCTGTTTAAACCTTCTTTCTAAAAGGCCAGGCCTAATGTCGCCCTGTACCTTTCGATTAGCAGTAGCATATTAAACATACAATATATAGCGGAAATACGCACCCTGCGTTTCTTTTTCCTTTCAGTATATATAACAAGTGATCCCGGATATGTAACTGTAAAAGAATTATAAGAGGCCATATGACATCAAATTTCATTCATAATCGATATATGCAACAATAACGCAAACTAATTCATGAAAATATTAATTTTGGAGAGTAGTACAGTCTAAACATTCTTCATCACATATAGGCAAAGTTACAAAGCAAGCACATATTAAAACAAAGCACATATATAAAACAGGAATGTCAGGCTATAGAATGCCAATAGATGCATAAAGAGGTTTTGTGTTCTCTTCTTGACCTAATTAAAGTTCACTTTAAATAACAACGGACTATTTTAATGTCCGATTAGATATCCACTATTTGAAAATCTATGAAATATGATTGGATGAAAAATTAAGTTAAACACTAACTGTTGATATTAAATAGCATTCTTTCATTAGTATATCAGATCTCAGAATGAAAGCAAATTTGGAGTGAAAATAGTACCTTATATTAAAAACAATTCAAGAGGTCAAACAATACAAATGTCAAAAAAAAGACGAAAACATTGCATAAGTGATGGTTTAATTGGGATTTTCTGTATGTCAATTTATTTCAAATAATAAAAAGTATAAACAAAAATCAAAACTATTATTGCGGCTGGGAGCAAACTCCCCGCTGCAATGTTAACATAATGGTATACCCAAAATTGAAGGCTGGCCAGATTTCTGAGCTAAAAATAGCACAAGTGGCAGCCGAACAGCATTCAAATTATATGCCTCCGCGTAGATAAATAATGCCTCCGGTTTTGCATGAACTGTATGTAATGAAAAGAACTGACTTAAACTAACTAATAGAAAAACAATAAAATTTCAAATGACAATATATTAATTGTGTCTATAGAATTTGCATTGTTTAACCTAATAAAATAGTTGATCATATTGGAGAAAAACGTTCTGGTTACGGCAAAGTTTAATTGATTTTACTTCAGATAGAACGTGTAAACAACATGATTATTGCTTTATTATGTATGATTGTATATAGCAACAACTATTTCGAAAGTTGTTTAGTGATTCACGATGTCAATTGTTATTAATGATAAGACGAAATCAAGAAATATGTTTAGACACCACTGGATTGTTATTGTGTTGTAATATAGCATATATAGAAATCTTGTTATCGTTATATCTCCTGTATTTAAGATGAGATTTGCTCAAAACTTTCATAGTTTGTAGAGTTTAGGGTCCAACCTCCGCGCAGTGATATTGTAACCAATAATCCCTGCCACCACACAAATCACGTGACGATAGCTGAAGCCATGTGATTACAAAATGGAGATACACTAGATAATGCTCGGTACAGCAAACTTTTGACGTAACCAACATGCAAATTGGCAATAACATCATTACCTTCGAGAAGATGTTGAAAACATTCAACCTGTTTTGGCTTGGGTGTAATCTCTTTATTAAATGTAAGCACAGATTATGTAATGTTCTCAACAGAATACATATGTGTAAGAAGTGTAACCGGTGTGCATATACAATATATATTTGCTAAAATTGATTTTTTGTTATAAATTAATTATTTTTGTAACCAGATACCGTTTTCACACTATTTTCCTATATTATGAACAAAGCAAGTTGAAATATTGACCCAAAAAATATTTAACCAAAAAATTAAATTTAGCAGGATTTCAGCTATAAATTTGTGTGGTGACAGTGGTTACTGTAAAATATAGGGGAAGTAACCACTGCGGGGAGTTTGGTCAGGGTCTAGACGTGCAAGAACAGAAAGGTAGAGGCGCATTCCGGATCTGAACGCTATACCAATTGACAAGATGCAAAATTTGAGAACAACTCGCATGGCGTGGTGCACTATTTTTTCCCCATTTCTATTCATTTTTCCTCAACTTGTTATTCATGGCATGTTCTTCTTATTCAGATTTTGTTCGTTACACAAACCCCGCCGCATTCATCACTTCTGTGCTTTAATTAAGTTAGTTTTATAACCACATATTACATTAAGTTTAATAGCTGTCTTACAAGTTTTACTCTTGAATAAATGATGACAATCAAACAAAGTATCACAATAGAAATGACGTTACCAAGAAGACAAGTGAAATAAATCACACACCACACGCACACGGGCGCGCACGCACACACACACGTGAAATGACGTTACCAAGAAGACAAGTGAAATAAATCACACACCACACGCACACGGGCGCGCACGCACACACACACGTGAAATGACGTTACCAAGAAGACAAGTGAAATAAATCACACACCACACACACAAACACACACACACACACACACACACACACACACACACACACACACACACACACTGATAAACACTTTATTTCACGTGCTTAAAAGTGCACCTTTTAAATAATATCCTGTCCGCTGGAAGTCTGGTTTGCCGCGTGTAATACGAGAGGTGAAACAAGTGACATACTTACCAAATAGACCCCCAACAACGCAGAGGATAAAACCGTCTGATACCATTTTCTTCCTTTTCCTCTTCGCCCTATATCGATTGGCATGTTTTACCAGCCATCTCATGCGGATCAGATCGAAGAGGTACCCGAGACCGAACAAACCAAGGGTACACGCGTATAATATGCCGAAGAACTTCCGTTTCAGGTAAAAGTGATGAACACCGAATAATCCAAACGGTATTCCCAGAATGTAGGCCTCGGCCAGTTTCTTTTGATTCATGGTGATATCGTTTATCATTCTCTGCTACAGAATGTGTTGAACTGGTTAAGTCACTAACATTTGATCTACATATAACCAAATCGGAAAATCCGTGTTTATAAACAACGGTGATCTCATGATAAAGTAAATCACGTGGCGTCCATTTACGTTTGATGTTATCTTGGTTTAGCAGGTTTCCCATTATTTTATTTCCTTTTTATTATAGCAACGTGAGTTGCTATTATTTTGCATTCTGTTGTTTTTTTCCATTTTGCATTTTTCCCCGACACAATTATGAGAAAACGTTTTGGACTGTTTGATAGAAAATAAACAAGTTGTTCATATATATATATATATACTTCGGCTTTGTAGTTCATCTAGTCGAATCCCACTGGTAGCTCAACTTGTGAGGAAGTGTCGATTCTTACGGAGGGCTGGAGGTATACAGTACAGGTTCTACCCAGGAAAAATGGGGTCGTCTGTTTCTACCACAAAAAACAGACCGTCATATATGGCCTAAAAAATGCAAAAAAAATGACGTAAAACACCATTCAAACAAAAGGTCACCGGAGTCGAAGACTCAAAATGAGCTATTGTGACCTTTTTTGTCCGTCGCCGTCCGTCTTTCCGTTACTTTTTCCTTAAACGACTTTTCCGCTTAGACGATTTTAACCAAACTTCACATCGATGATCTTCAGGTCAATTGTTTTTTTCTTCAAATTTGTTGAAACCTTAAAACATCTTCTTCTAAAGAACCACTGAACATATTTTGATAGTTTTTCTTTATTAATGACTATCAAGTGTGTTCGGATGAAGTCCCTGGGTTCAAAATTGGCTGCGCCCCGGTGTCCAAACTTTGTATATAGAGCTTTTGCATGTATTCCAAACACATTCACACTAATGGCATATGGCGGTTGTAAAAAAAGATCATCAAGCCAATATTTGTGGTACCGATAAATTCGGTACTAAATGGGGTCATCTAGGTGTTGCAACTTGTTATAATTTTATGGACAAAACGAGCCTGCTACTTTTCTCACTTGTATTTTTGTTGTTGTTTTGTTTTTTGTTTTTGCTTCCAAAGGATCCCCCTTTCAGTATGTATTGTATAGGGAAAGAGTAATCTCTGTAACCACAAGGTACAGAGCTCTCATATATTGCATGTAGTACCGGCTTATGGTCCTCTATCAAGTTTCTTGAAATGGTGACCCTGGGTTAACAATGTGGCCCCGACACGGGTAGCAGTTTTACATTGAGTTATATAGGAAAATATTTGAACAAGTCTTCATCTCTCAAACTACAATAGCTGGAGATTTTATATTTTGCATATACTATAAGCTATGGTCATCTACCAAGTTTGTTCGAATGACGACCCTGTGGTTAATTTGGCCCCACTATGTGGTTACAGTTTTACATAAGAGTTATATAGGAAACTCAATTAAAAACACTGAAACTACAAGAGCTAGAGGTCTAATATTTTTAATGTTGCACGAGCTTATGGTCCTCTACCAATTATGTTCAGATGGTGAGCCTGGGTCAAATCTGGCCCCACCCGAGAGGGTTACATGTTTTACATATAGGGAAAAAATAAGGAATCTTAATCTCGTAAACCACACGGAGTAGAGTATGATAATTTTTTAAAGATAGAAATTTGAAGATGAATTCCTTATGTGTCTAGTGGTGTCCATTTCCCAGCTACCTTGACAATGTTAAGCTCATGAGAGTCAATTAAAATCGAACCATTTGCATACAATGTCAAGATAATTCAATGTCAAAATTAGGTCAGTGACCTGTAAATTATTATAATTGCCCAAAACCTGGGTCACAGTGATCTAGTACTATACTTCCTTTTTTAATCACTGTCGATGTAACCTGAATATTTGGACAAAAACTATAGGTGCTCTTTTTTTAAAATATCATTAAAAGAAAGGTCGTAGTATTCTACTAATACTTTAATTATCATGTTTGCCGATACAACATTGATGGACATAAATACTGATAAGGATGATTTTGGAAGCAACAAACACAACCAAGAGAATAAAGTTGCAGACCCCTTTTAATTGAGTCTGTTCATGAGCGGTAATATAAGAAGCAACACCTCTCACGCCCCTTAGCATCATAAAACGCTGTACAGTTTTGATCATATCTGAATATACTTTCTCGGTTTACACTTACTATTGCAAATGCCAGTTGCTTACTGCTTCCATTCGTTCGTGTATAGCATTATAACATTACACTTATTTGTGGGTGTGTAAACGAATCGTTTAATGTTGAGACATTTTAAACGTGTGCTTATTTTCGCGATGAGCTTCAAACACAGTTTAAAGGGCGATTATAATTTGCTATTATATTGTCTTCAATAAGAAGTGTTTATCTGATGTGCACTTTGCTATCCATGATAACATTGCTCTATCTTGTTCTACTGAGATAATATGATTTAACATGAAAATCCATTTTCAAAAACTTTGGTGGCCTCACTATATGTTATGATAAAAACGTAAGTGGCTATCATCTTGTTATCTTAGTACGCATTTTTGTTTGCCTTCTTGTTTATGATAGCATCATTATTAGGTTGCTATCATTAGTAGTCTCTGTTTTACATCTTCCATTTTCCACACTATTAACCGAAAACTATTTGGGCTATCATGTTGGAACATTGCATATGTGTTTATATTACCAAATAATTTCGCATTTTTATATTTTGGCCTTAGCAGGCTATTTCAAGGTCACTAAAACTTAAGGTCAAATCTCAAACTGGACCTACAGTGACATTGTATGTCATTGACTAGTTCTTGAAAAATAGATCAGTAACCTTTAACGTTGGTAAAATATCTACGTGTTGTACTATTTATATAGAAACTGAATCTGAAATTAAGGTCAAAAGGTTGGCCGACAGGTAGGTCACATTGACCGACGTCTTCCTTGCTGATGATAGAAACTTGGAATTTGTCATACCTTTCGGTCCCACGTTTAGCAAGATGTCTTACGCTATGTAAATGCTGATGTCTAGGTAAAATTGATCTAAAGGTCATATCTTTAAAATGTGACATATATCGACAAATGTCAAAATGTGTGACATACCTCTTCGAAATCAAGAATGTGACCTTACAAATAGGTCACTGACCTCAAGAATAGGTAAATTTTAAAGATTCAAATTTGAAGATGAAATCTTTAGGTTTCAAGATGTGTCCAAAAGTGCATGTGACCGTAAAAATGCATGTGACCTTGACAATGTCAAGGATGTAAAGGTCAAGGTCATCGTGGTCAGTTAAAATCTGAAACATGGTTTTGCAATGGCATAATAATCCTATGCAAAAATGAGGTCAGTAACCTCTAAAATATATCAATGACCTCAAGCCTTTGCACAATAACCTTGAACTCTACTTTTTATTTTTTATTAGATAATTTATAATATTCGATTAACATCAACGTTGACGGAATCTGTAGGTGATATTTTGTTTTAATATTGAGAAAAAAATAGGCCACGGTTATCTTCTTTTTCATTGTTTGAAAATAAAGAAAAAGCATAGTTGAAGAACTGTATAGTTGTAAAGTAATCAAAGACATGTCCCGTTGATATCGTATTGCCTTCTATAAGGCATTTCAAATCAAATTAATGTTATTTAAAGTTGAAAATATATATAACAGCTCATATAGAGCTTTTGAACTGACAGCACATTTAATTTACAGCAAGTATCATAAAACAATTTCAGTGAAATAGGTTTATTACAGGAGATACTTATGGAAGTTTGTATCACCGTTTGATTTACCTACGTGAGGTGACTGATACAAGCTTTCAGAACAAGTTTCTCTTGTATAATTATCATTTTATTATATACGTTATTTAGTGAAATACAAAACAAAGCAAAATCCAACTAAAACAACAATTATTTAACTCAAATTCATTGAAAACAGCCAACAAGAAAGAATACGTTTTTGGACGGTGACGTTTTTTGGACGGTGCCGTCAGGCAACCGTCCTAAGTAGTGGTAATTCTGGCGCACAACGAATTTCTCAATCTCTACGAAGTGTTGTCGTTCCTTGCATACACATTCACCTCTGTCAACGTCTCATCAAATACCAAGTATCTTGGCAAACGATGAAACGATGAAAAACTATGGAAATGCAAAATGTCTTGATTACACTATATTTTTCTCAATTAACTTTATATGAAATGCTTAAATTACAAAAGAAAACAATTTTTCGGCTTGAATGTTTTAAATATACAGTAAATTATGCTCAGAATAAAGGTTTGTTTTGGCATATCACTCCGCATATCACTCCGCCGTCAAAACATTGGGATTTGTTCTACTAGGGAACAAATACTAACTATTTCAGGGGGTGGAAATCAGCGATTATTATGAACGTGTAATTCTAACGCATAACCTCTCTTTGCAGTGACTGCTATTTTTGTAAGTATCGATCTGTTTTTGTGTTCTGAAAATCGGTATTTAATTGTTATCTCCAAACTACTTGTTGATAATATGCATCAAATATAAATGCTGAATGCTTGTTACATGCCGGTATACCCTGCTTATGTTCGCAATGGCCGTATTGTGCTACGATGATGACAGATTAGGAATTCTCAATCGGACAATGCAAAAGGAACGACAACTCTGGTTATTGATTGGAATTTGGAGTCGTGCAGGTTTGCCAAGGCTGTGAACTTATTTAGACATATCAAATTATACGTATGTGTAACATTATGTTTAAATAATATCCGACAGGTATTTAAGTGTATATAATAACACAGTTTCGAAACGAAAGTGTTTATTTCGATTATTCTGTCATAGCCTAACAGAAGTATGCCACTGTATGTGCAATTGCTTTTAAATGAAAGTTGATTCCAGCTATTATTTTGTCATTTCTGTATCGAACACAAGTCGACAATATTACAATGTTGTATTAAAGGAAAGTGTGGATGTCAATGGTTGGGTCATAGCCTAACATAATTCTTTCCAAGTTAGCTGTACATTTTTACAATGGAAATCACGGTATTTAAATGCTATCTCGAAACCAATTGTTAATACGCATCAAGTGTTATTGAATGTGTGTGTCGATGGGCACATCGATTTCTTTTACATCATTCATCCAGGATGTTTTGGTCTTATCGTATATGCACATTTAATTTAGATGACTAATATAATAATAAGAATAAAAAGTAAATGAAATAACGTTGTATATGCATTTGTAAACTACTAAATGTGTTTGTTTTATCGTTGATAAAGCGGCCGGGACATGCTGGATGGTGGATGACCTTGCCAAGGCGGCGATATAACTTAGCTTCAGTCCTAGAAAAATATTATAGTAACACTTATCTTTAAATAATGTACGAGAGGTAGGTGTAATATTTGAGTAAGAACTTGAGGTGTTTATTTACATTTGTCTGAAATAGCCTAACATAAGTATGGCATTATATAGGGTGGCATTGCAAGCGCAAGGCTATCGCCTCAGAATATTGCAATGTGTTGATGTCGATTTCTGGGACATAGCCTAGCATTATTCTAAAAAACAAAAACTACATATATAATGTTCTGTTATTGCAAATTAAATTTGGTCAATTTATTGAAGCTCACAACAGTATTAAGGATTCATAGGCGGGTATTATTTAAAAAAATATAAAAAAATAAATATATCTATATATATATATATTAATATATATATATATAATCAATAAACAACAAAAAAATAAAAATAAAAATAATGAAAAATAAAACAAAATATATAAACCTTATTCTGTCTTACTGGAGTAGCATCATTAAACCATTTGCCACTGTTTCAGATCATGCCAAAAAAAAAGTATCGAAAAGTCCGTATGCTCGGGGGAGAGGGACAAGAGAAATGCAAGACAGAGTGGATCTGAAGATAATGGTTCTAACGGCACTCTAGCACTTTTGACCAAGTAACATTGGTCCCGTGGCATTACTGGGAACAATGGACATTAAATCTGCATTTAAACGGTTGCAAATCAATTTTCATAGCTTTTGAGTTGTTGAGTTATAAGATATTTTATAGTTGTAATCAATATCATAGTGAGCAAATATTCTTTTTATATTGTGCTTTAATTTCTGTATTTGCTTTACCTTCACAGGGCTAAATTTCAGGGTCAAACATGTTTTTGTTTAGATAAATTTGTCAGGTGTTTTTCTTTTTAGCAATTTATTTCAGTAAACAGTTTTGCCGAAAATACAGTCTTAAGAGCCCAAGATTTATGTAAATCCACTCGCTTTACAGCGTTATGTCGTGGTATCTCAAGAGTTTGTGGGAAAATGAGTAATCGTGTGATCATGGGAGGTCAACCAGGATCAGAATGTGCAAGGCGAAGACGCAGACTGCGAGTGTAGTAGCCAACTGGTTTCGCAAATTTGTGGATAAATGAACAGATGTCTCAACGCTAAGGGAACAGGGCTCATTTTTAAACACTTTATTATGGTTTTTAATTCAATTAAAAACTACAGCAACAACAACAGATAACAACAACAAAGAACATACATTCTTTCTATTAACTTTAGAGAAATATGCTTTTTCTACAGTGGGTGTCGGCAACTGGCCTAGAATTAAAGTGAATTGAATTGGGTTTTAAGGCGCACCAACACATGAAAGGTTATATGGCGCCTAACAGGAATGAATTAAAGTGAACCAAATTCTTAGTGTGTGCAAAGTGGTGCGCTTTTTGTTGTCGCTGTTGTCAAATTGATAGATATATGTCACAGTCAAATTGATAGATATATGTCACAGTTTGTTTTGCTTATTACAGATATTTTTCTACTTACTGTTGTGTCTGCTGCTGCTATAACAGTATAAATGTCCTAAATTTTTTCGTCTAGCGGTCAGCTTTACACATTTATTCTGTTTGCGTGCAATGATGTTTTCATTCAGTGGCTGTTGTTTTTATACAGAGTGGTGGCTTATGCTGTTTTAATTATAATTAGATCTCTCTGTTATAGGTTATTTTACGCCATACCTTGCACTTCAGTTTGTCACCATCACGATGTCGAAAGGCCAATCAACAATGTTCCTATGTCGAATAACTGGTTATCGAACATGCGGTTGCGAGACGTACCATAGAGACCTTCAGTAGTTGGTATCATATGTTAAAGGGAGTACATCAGGCTTTTCAAAGGGGTCTAGGGGTCCGACTTATAATTGACAAATAATAATATTTTCTATTTTAAAGCGCCTAAACATAATGAATGATCCTAAAAATGACCCCTTAGTTACAAGGAAATTCATTCTGTACAGTAATATGTGCTATCCTAGGTTACGCACCAGGGTTAATTTCAGCATTTTATGCCCGATTCCGACCTAGCTATATGGTGTATTCGAAGTTTAAACCTTAACAATATGGTTCGAACATCATATTTTGATGGATATAAGTGTTTTATCATGAATTGGAACATTTTTATAATTTAAGATATTTCTAGAAAAATCCTGATGTACTCCCTTTAAGCTCTCCGTTTTACAATTTGCTAGTATAAATGTTAGCCAGGAACAAACATTAAGACCTGGTTTATGAACTAAGTTAATTGCAGACCAGACTCGTACTATGAAAGCCAAAGTGAATATGTCACACGGAACTGTATACAATTGGGCTCCTGCCGTTTTTGATCGAAGAGTTTATGGACATTTAGTTTTCTATTGTAAATGTCATCAAAGTAGGCCTATAACAATATTGTGTTGAATATGGAAATATATATTGAACTGTTTAATTTCTTGCCAATGAATGTATATAGTGGCATTTCATTGTTCAGGAACAAGGAAGTAGATGATGCTTTGTTGCCTGGTAATTTGTATTTCTATTAAGGATGATAAATAGTGGGGCTGCCCAAGCATTATTTTAACTTGAGGCTTTTAAATTAATCCTAACGAAGCAAAAGTCGAGGTTTTTCATGTTAAATATTGAAATCTTATAAAAGTTTTAAGACAATGCTGTATTGGGATGATGTACAATTATTATCAAGGCAAGCCTTGTTTGTGAATGGTTTACAACAAGAAATTCAATTTTTTATAAGTTAAATTGAAGAAATTATACATTCAACATTTAAGATTGGCTGTGGCTTTGCAATCATATAGATAATTTTTATATTTACCCTATTTGGGTTATATTAGCTCTCCGTAGCTATAAATTATGACGACATTGAAGTATGTCTGTTATACCTCTTTGGAGGATTTTTGGTTGATTTTTAAAGTTTTTTGATTTTGTTTATGTATATGACATAACACAATCGCTTCATTGGTTGAAGTACGTCTGTCATACCTCTTTGGAGGTTTTTATTATCTAAGCTGTGTTCCGCTTTCCCCATGTCTGGCGGTGCCACGCGGCGAGTGGCATGACACAATCGCTTCATTGGTTGAAGTATATCTGTTATACCTCTTTGGAGGTTTTTTGATTTTGTTTATGTATATGACATGACACAATCGCTTCATTGGTTGAAGTACGTATGTTATACCTCTTTGGAGGTTTTTTGTTTATGTATATGACATGACATAATCGCTTCATTGGTTGAAGTACGTCTGTCATACCTCTTTGGAGGTTTTTTATTATCTAAGCTGTGTTCCGCTTCCCCCATGTTTGGCGGTGCCACGCGGCATGTGGCATACACATGCCGAGTGGCATGTGGCGGTATTTCGCGGACACAGCATAGTGTAGTTAAAATATTCTAAGAACTTTGTTATTTTCTATGCAAGAAGGTTTTAATTTTAAGACTTGTCTTTGTGAACATCTGTTCCCAGGGTTTACACTGTACAGTAGTCAGTTACAATTTAAACTTAGTTTGGAGTCTTTGTGAACATCTGTTCCCAGGGTTTACACTGTACAGTGGTCAGTTACAATTTAAATTTAGTTTGGACTATGAACATTGGATTTACCTGAAATGTTCCAGTTTGATTAACTACACATTTTATTTTACACTATATATTGTTGAAGCCATGGCCAGCTTATTCCAATAAATATAAACTAGTAACATTTTGTTTTATTTGTAACCCATCTTAAATAATTAAAATACGCACCACCAAATCGTTCCCATAGGGTTACAGTACAGCACTTTGCTTACCAGCACTTTCCGGTATCTCATAGCTCTTAACAACCTACCTTAAATTAAATTACTACCTTAAAATGTCAAATATAGAAAATAATTCATGTTTCTTTCGATTGTTTACATGTCAGTCAACAGCCGATAGTTGGTGGTGTCACGGTGTTGAAGTTTGAAATTTCAGCTACGGTCATGTGACAAATTATCATGTGATCGCTGGCTACTTTCTTAGACGTTGACAGAGATCAATGAAATGGCCTCTGGGAGAGATTGCGAGTTTCTACTAGAAACCAAAGAGCACCAGATTACAGCGCGATAAAAGTAGTACCATTTGCAAGGCTGTAAATGGGTAAAAGATCCGCATATTGACAACGTATTGTAAATATGTCAGCGTTGGTAAACATTAAGTGATTTTAACTTAAGATTAAGTATTACGCTGTTTTTGAATGGATTTGATCCTGTACAAATTAATGCGCATGTCTTATAACGTAAACAAGCGTCTACATGAGGTTGGGGGTAAAAGCTTTTACCGTACCGTACATTCCGAAATATAACGAAAACAGCCGGTGCGTAGTACGGAGAATACCGAAAGTAGCAATTAATAGTTTAGTAACGAATCTGATAGAGATTATCGGTATATTATCAGTGTATGAAGGATATATATAACGACAAATGATAATGTTTAATAATTTATTTATATCATATATTAGAACAATTAGCATGCATACATTAAATAGATATATATCAGATGTAATTGGATAGTAAATAGAATCCGTGCCGTACGTACATTTGATGAGTAAGTAATTCGATTACCATGGTCTTAAATTGAAACCATTTATCACATTACATAATGGTACCTATCAAAGGCCGTTTATAAATTCGCGAGTGGAAGAGATTATATAACTATGTACCAAAGATATATCTATCAAACCATACAATTATTTTCATCAATTCAATTCAATTCATTTCAATATTTTATTTGGCATAACATTTACATGTGTATTGCCTAAACAAGGCGAAATACAAATAGAATACCCAATATTTCAGAGAAGAGTACAAACAAACATACTTAATTTAGATAACGAATACATATATTACCAGATTACAGTGGAATAGTTATAATTATTACGTTCTATCAATGACATTTTATCACATTTTATTACCATTATCAATATTGTGTTTAAAAACCATTTATATTTAAGGAATTTAGAACAATACATAGTAACTCTAACTATCGTTATATCAGACTACATGTATTTACTATTATTATTTTATACTTACCCTAATTCAATGAAGTTTGTTTTCGCCAACGAAAACGTCTTTGCAGAAATCCTATTTTTCAGACATTCAAGGGGCGATAACTCTCTTATGCATGATTGCATCTGATCGGTTTTCGAAAGGAATCGAGATCTCATGTATACGTATGTTGTGATCAACTTTCTCTGACATTTTCATCTTACAATTATTCCCCTTTGACACTTATAAAACTTAAACATTTCTACATAACTTCATTTTTTAGGTCGCATAACTTTGGTAATGCCTCATCCGATTTCAATAATATGTCAAATGTTCACCACCTTAGTACGCAAACCCTTTTTTTCGGAATCAATACTTTCTGAGTCCATCAGCACTTTAAGTGCTTTGATTTAATATGTCAATCCATAGATATTGGGGAATACCCAACATTTTAATGGGAATGTACACATGGTGACGTCATAAAGTAGTTCCGAAATCTATTTTAAGTAGGATAGTGATTTGTAGGTGTTTGTCTTTCATTGTCAGAAAATGTAGGTACTAGGTATATAATATGATAGGTGTATACTAATATACCATTACAGTACACATTCAGAGCACATGAGATATGTCACAACACAAGTTAATGATTATTTTATGATAAAACAGGATTTTCACAACACAATAACTTTGGTAATGCCTCATCCGATTTCAATAATATGTCAAATGTTCACCACCTTAGTACGCAAACCCTTTTTTCGGAATCAATACTTTCTGAGTCCATCAGCACTTTAAGTGCTTTGATTTAATATGTCAATCAATAGATATTGGGGAATACCCAACATTTTAATGGGAATGTACACATGGTGACGTCATAAAGTAGTTCCGAAATCTATTTTAAGTAGGATAGTGATTTGTAGGTGTTTGTCTTTCATTGTCAGAAAATGTAGGTACTAGGTATATAATATGATAGGTGTATACTAATATACCATGATAGTACACATTCAGAGCACATGAGATATGTCACAACACAAGTTAATGATTATTTTATGATAAAACAGGATTTTCACAACACAAGTTAAGGACTATTGGTCCGCCATCTTTAAAAAATGATTCAAAAAGGACGGAATATGCTCAAGTGAAATTTTCAGCAAAATGCATTTTGTAGGCATGGGCAATGTCAATCATATAATACATGACAGTAATTCTACACTTTTGATTTGAACATAATAGCTGAACTAATATTTATATGGCAATGGTGTACTTCGAAATTTGGATGATGCGATAAAATGGCTTATTTTTTTAGAAATGACATCTCATCTGCTCTCGCTGGATAAATGGACCAATTTATTACACATAAAAAAAAAAATCAGTAAAATTGTATCAAACTTTTCGAATACAAAGGGCACGATTTCTGCCAAGTAAGTATTCTTTCCGTCTAAAATATGCATTTAGTTGAAAAATTCACTTGATCATATCCTATCCATTTTGGATCTTTATTTTAAAGATGACAGACCAATAGTCCTTAATGGCATAAGTAGATATATACAATATCCTATAATACTCGTATATACATAACAGCACAGGTCACGAGCATACAAGATATATACACAGTACCAAACATGCAAACAAACTCATAAAAGGTAAAAACTATTTTTTACATTAGTCCACAAAGGTCAATGTCAACTCTTATAACTGACCTAAGTTACAATGTCCAAGATGTATGATTTTTTTTCCGAAAGTGTTCAATGAACTTGAATAGGTCCTATAATTAAGTCAGTGAATACATTGATTACCTATTATTTTCTTCAAGATATAAACTTTAAAAGAAAACTGACTGACCATCATCTGAAAATTACGTCAAAGAGCAGCTCAACAAATAGGTCACAGTGATTAACTGAAACATGACCTACGTGATTTTTGGATCTCAAGTATGACAACATGTGTATATGATCTCAAGTATGACAACATGTGTATATGATCTCAAGTATGACAACATGTGTATATGATCTCAAGTATGACAACATGTGTATATGATCTCAAGTATGACAACATGTGTATATGATCTTACAATTTCCAATGTAGTAATCTATGTAATATTACTATTATTTTAGTTGTGTATAACGTTCGTTTGATTTTCAGGTAGTTTCAAACAAGTGTTGTTTTTTTCCGTGCCTAACATTAAAAAACATATGAAAGCAGCATTAGCAGCAGCCTCTTCAGTAATGACATCACTCTTCTAAGAGTACATTCGCAAAATGACTTGAATTATGCGTGAGCAGCAGAAAAGTTCAAAGTATGCGTTCCAAGGTTAAAAATCTTCTTTGTGCAAGGGATTAAAGTAAAAACATTGTTCATCATCTACTACGTCTGTGTGGCCAGAACAGACCGGAATGATTCCACGGTGGTCTGTTCTACAGCGGTAATCGGTAGGTTGTTTCTCAGAGGGATTGCGTGTGGGAAGAAGCTAAGTAGGTGGTATTCCTGGCATGAGTCTGTATCTTTGGTGATAGCCACTGGTGTTGGAGAGATTTGGTGTCAGGTACTGGAGGAGTTTTATGTCCACACAATGATGGGAGATCTTGTAAACAATGATGACATTGTCTTTGTCTCCGCTGACCTTCAATGTTCGCGATCCTAGATTTTTTGCATTGCCTCTGCTGGTCTTCAATGTTCGCAATCCTAGATTGTTTTGCACTGCGGCGGATTTGATGGTACGTTCATGGGGGAAGTATTTGGAGAGTTCTTTGTTTGGTTATTTGTAGAACTTCACATATGTCAAAGTTGAACGGTCGTTGTCAAGGTCGTTGTTAAGGTCTTCATGGAGTGTCTGCACCTTTTACTTTTCTGTAGAAAACGCTGTCGTCTGCAAACAGACCAGTTCAATTGTTGATCTTACTCTGCTTGGTAATACATTGATGTAGACAAAGAAGTGTAGTGGACCCAGTGCTGTTCCTTGCGGGATGCCTGAATATACTGTAGAGCTTGAGTATTTGGCGCCTTCTAGTACGACTTCTTGTGTTCTTGCTGGGAGGAAGTCCTCTATCCACTCAAGAATATCCCCTTTGACTCCACAATGTTCAGTTTCAGTAGGAGCCTTTGTTGAGGAACCTTACCACAGGCTTTGGAGAAATAAATATAGGAGGACCGCGTACATTTACTGATTATCGTCTATGGCCTTAATCTTCTTTTTCCTAAAAAGCGTGTTGAGTCAGACAGCATGTTGTTTTGTCAATGTGTAAAATAATGTGACTGTGTATATGCTCTAGAAGTTTTCAGATGATATATGTTAGAGAGATGGGACCATAATTAGCAGCAGCTGATCTTTCCCTGTCTTGAAGACTGGGGAGACAAAGGCGGACTTCCAGTCGGTTGGTATCTTGCACTGGTTGATTGATAGATGGAAGAGATCAGTATTCCAGGAGCTAGTTCACTGACTGCTAGCTAGAGGATTCTGGCTGGGATAAGGTCTGGTCCGGAAACTGTATGTGGTTTCACATTATTGAGAAGCTTCTTTACTCTATTGATGCTTATGTGGTTTTTGAAGGGGCACTGATGGTGTCTGACTGTCAGGGAGTTTAGGAAACTCAGTTGTGTCTTCTTTCGTGAGTACAGGGGAAAACTGCTGGTTGAGGATGTCGCCATTTGTCACAGTAAAGAAAGATAAAAATATCGGACAGGGACACGGACACTTACTCTACTGTCATTCCATTAAAGCAGGCCAGTGTAAATAAAGAAATCCCCGCCATGATCGTAAGTGAGGCCATGTTTTTTCAGTGGGGTGACTCCATAGTTGTCTGTTTTTTCTGGAGTTTATATAGGTCCCGAAACCTTGGGGTTTTCATGGTCCTCAGTCAGCATATACGAGATATGTTTGGCATGGGTGTAACTGCAAATCGACTGTGCCTGCTTCGTGATGGACTTGTGTTTAGTCTTATCATGTGCATTCCGGGAACCTTTGACTCTGCGAAACCATCTTCGATTCAGTCTGGACATGCGTCGTACAACACTGATCCATGGTGGGTAAACCTATGTGCTGACAATCGGAAATGTACTTCATCATTTATGATGTGCTTGCATCCATCCTTAAGTAATGTTCATCCAGAGATGATGTCTGTTTTTACTTCAATGGCTTAGATGAGTGTGTCTCATAGGGCAGTACATTTATTCATTGTGCACTCAGTGTTGAGTTTGGCCTCCGTGACAATTTTCTGCCCTATTGTTTCCTTGCGGACTGCGTAGATATAAATGTCAACAAAGACGGAATGGTGATCATAGGGATTGCAGTACATCTGTTTTACAGTTATGGCCCATTTGGGAAGAAGAGATCGAGGATGTTGTTTTCACGGGTGGGAAAATCTACAATCTGAGTGAGGCCGATGTCGGATTCTAGGCTGATAACTGAGTAATTGCTCGTTGATCGACTTTCAGATTTATTTTGTGGGGGGTGTTTTTGTTTTTTTGGTCCACCTTCTCAACGCTTTTTTATCTGCTCCTTTTTTCGCTTCCCTCACTCCATCTTCGGCCACCTCTGCTGTTGTCCCTCCTACTGGATAGCTATCTGTTGTGACATACTTTCTGCTGAAACATCGGTGTATATTCTGTTTCTACGACGACTCTCGCTGTTCACCCGCAGTTCACCTGATGTTTCTCTTTTTTCTTTTGTAGTGGACTGTGTTTCTTGGACATCGCTTGTTTGTCATTTATTATTGTCTATAATTGTGAAACAGTACTCCAGTCAAGCTACTATGCCACTATTAGGCTATTGGTCACTACATACTTCAGATGCGCCGAACGAAGAACCAACGGATTTGTTCTATCTACAGCGTTCCTTCTTTCAGCGAACGTCGGCCTAACATCGTCACAAGACAGCAGTGAGGTACTAACTACTCCCGAAGCATGATATGGAGAGACCAGCATCCGGCGGGGTTTGAATTCACGACCTTCCGCCGCTTGTGGACCCAGTGCTCTTACCATGAATTGCTCTTTCAGTCAGTATCTGGTAGGCTGAAGTCGACGGAAATCCAAATAACTGCGTTCCGGTACTGCCTACACACTTACTGTATTACCTGGAGTAGTAGGCTGGTTCTTCTTCATTGTTGTTTGTTAGACGGTATGCAGAGTTTATAATCAAGGTTTATTTGTTAGCGCACCCTATTTTTCTAAAGATGATCTCAAAGTTGGTGTCGATGTTGACTGGTTCGCATGAGACGTTATCTTTGATAAGAAGAGGTGAACCAACATATCCAGTTTGTGACGTCGAAGGTGTGTGTTATGTTACAGAGGCCAACACTGCTGTCGATCTCGGGTATGTCGCTACCAACAGTGGAAGAATAACTGGGGTGTTGCCTTTTTGATCTGCATATTCTGATTCAAAATAGACTTGAGGAGAATTTTGTTTAAAATGATTTTACGTTGCTCTTATATTATTCTCAATACGTCATTTCAAGTTTTAATCTAATCTTCTCCATGTTATCATTCGTAACATTTCCCGACATTGTTTAACTTTCATTTATCGGTAAAATCAATAATTGAGTATACACTAAAAAAAAGTTATAAGTACTCCGATTACGTTTTTGTGGCTTTTTGGTAAATGACAAAAGATATTGGGACGAAATTTCAAATATCGTTAGAAGAATATGTTTGCTGCAAATGTATTTCATTATCACAATAACAACATCTGAGATCAACAAATAACAAATGGTAAAACAACATTACCCTCCAAACCTAAAATATCATGTTCATTCAAAATAGCATTGAACGTTCAATACCTCGTGTGTCCACTGTTAGCATTAACAACATCTAAACATCTTGTTCTCATGGACATGATGTAATTTCGAACATAATTTTGTCGAATATTGTTCCATTCTGCAAGGATACTCTGCTCCAATTTCCATAAGTTGTGACCTTTTCTAATACGTCGACATAACTCGTCCCATAAATTCCCGATCGGAGTAAGATCCGGTGAGTTGGACACCCATGGCAAATCATTTATCCTGTGGGTATTTAGAAGATGGGTTGTTGCACGTGCGGTGTGGCTAGGTGCCCCGTCATGCATGAGCTGCATACCTCTGTTGTGGCGTATCATCGGAATGGCTACAGGAAGCAGAATTTCATTCCGATAACGGGCCGCGTTGAGGTTGCATTTGATCACAATTGCCGGTGTCTTTGTGTGTAGTGACACTCCCGCCCAAATCATAATGGAACCACTGCCAAAATGATCTCTCTCGATGACGCATGTGTCACTGAAACGTTCTCCGCACCTCCCGTAAACGCGTTTACGTCACATCATTTCCATGAAGCTTTGTGCGCGTTTCGTCGCTTAAAGCTACACAATCCCGATAAAAGGCACACTAGAACTGAACAAATGTAACGGTCATTACGCATGCTGTTCTAAGTGATTACTGTGTACGTGTGGGTTCATATATACAACATGCGCACTACTTAAATTCACTGAATATTAATGAGATAAGGCGGTACTGTATGAGACGCTTCAGGTACTTTGTGAATCGACCACTGGCCTTATAACGGGTATAAAAGTGGATTTTAGCAGACGGCATTTTACCACCGAACTGATGAGACCAATCTTCAGTAGAAAGACCTAATATGAAATACTAGTCATTAGAAATTGAAAAGGAAGCTAAAGATGTACTTACTCAACATTATAAGTCCATATTTATATATAATCCAAAACAATACCTATAATTAAACGTAGCGGCGTTTTAACAAAGACCCTTTCCAACTATCCCGTTGCATCACAGAAACTATTATATACACAATAATCCTCCATTTTTATGTGTGTGTACGTGTGTACTGTATATTGACACAAAACACAAGGGAGACATTGTTTATCAAAACTGGAATATTGGTAGAGGGTGGTAATTAATGGTAAAGATGGAGATATAGTATGTGTTATGTGAAGTTATGCATGCATGGTTTACACATATTAGTAGATTATAAATCAACATAGTTTTAATAAATTCCTCTTAATTTATGCATGAATTGAAATTTTGAAATTGAAAATAAAATGGCTAGAGAGACACAGAGAGACACAGAGACAGAGAGACACATAGAGAGTCAAAAAGAGGAATAAGGAAAGAAAGAGAGAGACACACACACAGAGGGAAAGAGAGATACTGAGAAAGAAAGAAAGCGAGAGCGAGGGGGGGAGGGAAAAGAATGACAAAAGGGGAGAGAGAGTGGGGGAAGGAAGGAGGGGGGTGGGGGCGGGTGGAAGGCATTGAGCGAGAGAGAGAGAGAGAGTTTCTATATAGTCTCATAAACATAGGCGTAAGAGCCGGACGACCCCACACCCAAATGATTCGGGGTGGGCCCCAATATTGATGTTTTCACGAAACAAACAAAAAATGCAACACAAATGTATGAATTGGCAATCTGAACACTAAAATTCTGATTGATAAGATTTCAAAATCAAAGAAAATATGAAAGATGTCAGCTTCCGTCTGTATGACAGGGTAAGTGTTAACTAAAAAACGAAAGTTTTAGTATAACAATGAAGTTCTAATACTAGTAATTAACCTTTCCTATCTTTAATTTTCTTTAATCAAGTTCAATGATTTGTAAAGTAATTTTAAATGAAAACAGGCCCGTAACCAGCCCTGAAATGTAACCGAGGCATATCCCTTATGTTGGTGTCCGGTGGCATTAACCTCCCTCTCTATCCTAGATTTTGTTTTAATTTCCTTTAATGTGTTGCATTTCCCCCAGGGTCCTTATATACTAGTATATAGTTGTTTTTTATGTAAAGTATGTACATTCCCAAAATTCAACCATGGCAAATACCTCTGTGTGCCCCAGTGTAGCTTCGTACCTGGAAAAGCAATATGTTGAAAAGCAATGGTTTATATTCACGGTGGACAGACGTAACGGACCCTGGCTGCTCAAAACAGCGTTACCTTGATCCTGGTTACTCATGTAAAGGACCCTGGTGGGTAAAAACACGTAAACTGTTAAAATATATTTAATATTACTTTACAATAAGACACTTTTTAAAAATGATCACACCCACGGAACACTAGATGCATTTGTGTGTCTGAATTCATGAAGAACGGGTTATAACTGTTTCAGATGTGAAAGAACGCGCACTGTTTACACATCGACGCGTGAAAGTACATCTAGTTCTAAGAAAAGTGTGTTTATTTCAAAAATGGTGCCTGTTATTGGCATATGCTATGTCTGGAATTATGTATGTTCAGCCATAACATCCATTGGACATATTTAATACATAATAATATTTACCGATTGCCAGAAGCGTTAAGTTGTTTGTGCATTGCAAAGTAACGGATCCTGTTTGCTTCTGACACAGGATCCTAGTCGGTATTTGAAAACATACATCTTGAAAAAAACGACTAGATATGTTCCCCTGTTCGAAATATCTCGGTCTGATATCAGCGGTGGAAGATAAAGCTGCCACATTTTCAATTGGATGGGGTCTGTGCGGGGGTCAACTTATGGAAAAAACAATGTGCTGAGATATTTTAAAGATTTTCACATTTAACGAGTTTTCACTCTCCAAACATCGGCGAGGAACTCGTACACTTCAAGGGAGCTGGCGTGGTCTACTTGATAGCACGTTGCATTTGACCCGGATGAAGCCTTATCGCCGCAAGTCAATTTCTTCTGTATATTATTGAGTAAAACATGTTCCGTTAGTCTCGTCCGTCGGATTGGTATGTACACCGGTTCTGTGTCTTGAAACAATTTGCTAATCAAAGGAAAATATATTCGTAAGTAAGATTAGGGCAACTTCCCGGAGGTTTATGTATCCTTTCTTTTTTGGGGCGACCGGCTATAAATATTCACTATAATGTCTTGATAAACAGTTAAACAACATTCAGTTAAATGTTATGTGATAACCTTTTCAAATCATAGGATGACTCCGATGAGGGTACTCCCCTCGAAATCCGTTAGTGCTTTGACAAACAAAAGTGGCAACATTCTCAATACAACTTTCTCTAGAATTATATTATATGTATAATATAAAGAAAACTTGCGAATTCAAAGTTTACCATTGACCAATGCCTATTTAAAACTTGTAATTGACATTTTCAGTAAGTATTCGGAGATTATAAACGAAAGCTTTTCTATATGAGGTGTTCAATGTATTACTTTATGCAATTATATTAATTAGTGAATAAATGTGCATTAAGAGTTATTTTAAAAAATATATCTAATAAAAAAAAGTTTTCTTATTTGTTGCGTACAACAACGGTGGTCTCTCTATACGACATGTCAGCCTACATTATGCCAACACTCATGTATATAGTCTACGTCATTAGTTGTTCACATAGCTGCATTTGTATTACTTGTATTATTTGATTTTTTATTCATTGATGTATTTTGGTTATGATCAAACAATTGTTGCCTGTTAGGGGCTTAGCTAAAGCTTTGCTAGTGTGGTCCCGGGGCAAATTTCATGAACTTGTTTTATTCACAGATACGCTGTGGTTCGTTTTTCCCCACTATTTTATATCTTATTTGACGCTGACATGTTGATGATATAGTCTGAATCCTTATATCCTCTCGCCCCTACTTTTTCGTTTGTTTGTTGTTGTTTTTTTTTGTTTTTTTATGTATTGTTTTTTTTTTTAATTTTCTGATTTTTGTAGACAATGTGTACACAGCTGCGTGCTCTAAGATAATGCCTTTTGAATAAACCTTTTTTGTTTTTTAAATATTGAATGTTGTTTAACGGCTCATCAACACAGTATAGGTTATTTAGAGCCGCCCCAGAGAGAGAGAGGAAGGATACATAGGAATCCGGGAACTGTGCCCTACTCTTATTATAGAATAGATTCCTATGGTTCTTTAACGTGCTCGGAGGATAGACCGATACACGAGACCGCCCGGTTTACGTCCCCATCCGACGGACGAGGCTAAGGGAAAATGTCTTGCCCAAGAACACACCGACGAAACTCAGTGGCACCACGGAGGATTGAACCCGGGGCCTCCGGTTACAAATATAAAAACTGTTTGAGGTCATTGTCGTGTAAAACGGCGACAAAAACCGTCATGCAGCGCGCTGCGGTGAAAGTAAGTTTGGTTAATGTCTATTGCGAGCCCATAGTTTATTTTAGGGTACTGTCGACGGAAGACAGGTCGTAAAGAGAGAATTATCTCAAGGCGCAAACGTATATACACGAACGTAGACTCATTTAGCCAAACTCACCACCAGATTCTATCACTATAACAAGGTCACACCCTCTACATTCATAACCGATATAATAATTCAATATTGGGCTGTTCTTTTTTATTTTCCATCATGCTGTCGCATGAATGATTTTAGTACCGGTGGTCCAGAGTGGTGAGGCCTGTTTCAAGTTCACCGCTACGGTCGTGGGTACGAATCCAGCTCGTTCCCAGATTTCATGAGGCATGCAGTACTTGTCCTACTTATGAAAAAGGAGATGGTCTGCCTCCCCCACGAAAAAATCGCCATCATATATAACCTAAAATGTGCTGAAGATGACTGAAAACCATGCAACCAACAGATGTTATTTTTATTGTTTGTTTTGGTGGAACCAAAGTCCCGATCGTCGTTTTCTCTTTAATCTGAAGGTATATAGAAAACAATCTATCAACCAGGATCCGGTGCCAAAGATACAGATTGTGTCCGTTGCCAGAATTTCAAGCATTTTTTACAAAGCAACCAGGGTCCGGTGCTCTGCAATTTAGATATGATGTAAATATTTGCAGATTTTTAGACTAAAGAGTTATCTTTATTGAACAACAGCAGTTGCAAACCAATTTGGGATCACATTAAATCAGTCAGAGAGAACATATGAAATTTTGGCTTTTTAAAGTCATCAACTTTGTATCGACCGGTTAAGAGTAAATTTGTTTCAGCTTGTTAGGAATTATTCTGCATTTGTTGTGCATAAGGAAAATGTATTTCGAAGGATAAGATATTCACAAGTTCCGTCGCATAAAGTTTTTTTCTTATACATACGATACAGTATCTTTATGTTCGAACTTTTTGACACCAGTGTCCATTTTCCCTCTGTTTTTACCAACCAGTGTCCGTTACAAGCGTAACCAGGATCAAGGTAACGCAGTAACGCAGTTTTGAGCAGCCATGGTCCGTTACGTTTATCCACCGTGATATTAGCACAGAGTCCTTCGCGATTGAGGATATTTATGTAAAATAACTTAATTATTACGAAATTGTTAATCGGCGTCTGTAGTGCAGTAGGTTAACGCGCTGTCTTAGTATGCTTTCGCCGTTGCGGACGGGGTTCTAGCCCAGGCCTTAGCACTTTTTTAAAACATTTTTTTTATAAATTTTCTTTTTTATGAAGAAGTAGTATTCAAATGCCTTTCAAATTCATCAGATTTAAATATTAACAAACATGTGCATACTAGCACGCACACAAGGACGGATTACGCACGCTCCCACAAAAGCTCGCACGCAAGAAAGATCTTCATTTTTTTACGAATTGTGACTCTTATTATTTTCCCAAGAAGCTCCGGAATTGAAAAGTGTAACTGAAGGATAGACGGATGTTCGACCTTCATATGTATACCCCTTCCCCACATCCTGAAATCTACGATTTGCGACAAATAATATTGCTGGTCTTTTTCCAACGAAAGAAAAGTCCATATATTAACTTAATTTGAACAATATCCTTCAAGTGTCTCATTGTAAACAATAATTTCTCCCTGTCGCGAGACAACACGTGAGCATGTATTTCACGTTACATACTACTGGCTACCGATACACGCTCTCTGTATATGTATACATGTATAATACGTGTGTGATTTTGGATTATTTCAAGGATAGTACAGAAAATAGGTATAAGTGGAATATGCGGGTAAGTGTTTGTAATTCTCTACATAGTGATGTATCTACTTTATGTCTTACGCATTTCACTTGTTCCCTTCCGTTCAACATTACAAACATGTATATAGTTACACTGCACGCTATTGAATATCCTCATCGAGTTGAACAGTCTGTAGGTATCGGATATCTGAGCAAACTGCTAGTAGTATAAGGTTTTATTTTTCCTCGCCGTTGGCAACTAGGCCTTTTGGCGAGGTTTTCAATAGTAGTTTATTTATAATAACCTTAGTAGTTTAAATAATGTTACTAATGCTTATCAATCGCGCACGGATGGCAGGATCCAAGCAGACGCAAGACATGGCAATAGATGGTTTGCAGGGACGCAAGAAGATTAACTTGGCAGGGGCTGAGTGATGGGGACACAGGTGGAATAAGCTCATGTTGGTCTATTTTATATATAAAATTCAATCGAGGATTATAAAACTGCTATATAAACGTTTAGGCTTATATACCCGTAATCGCTGGGTGGTACAATTTCAAAGTTACCGAAGCGTTTATCACGCCTATTATGCAAATGCAAATGCCTCGATATACGCTATGACAATATACCAGCCTAAACAATGTGGACAACACATCCAGCAAAGAACTTCATCTATAGGCGTTCTTATGTTTAAACAAACTTGAACTTGTATTATTTTATCGGGATTGTGTAGCTTTAAGGACATATTTCGAGCCTATTGTAATTGGGTGGGGGTGGGGGAGAATTTCTATAGGTAACTGTAAATCACTGTTAGCCATGCAATTTCATGAGAACATTGTGATATTCATTCATATTCATTCAGATTATGAGGCCCACCCAATAAAGCCTTTTTGTGTGCAGTAAAATATAAACACACAACAGAAAGTTGTTCATTTAATGCTTTACTATCATTCTTGTTCTAGAAACAATAAAGAAATATCAGATTAGTTTTGTATTTAAACTAGCTAAATTATGAATAAGCTTTTCTAAATTACAAAGTTGTGTTTAGCTTTTCTTATCCAAGACAATATCTAATATAGCAATGTAACACAAAGAAGCAACTACAAGCGGGCGTCAATTTATATACCTGAGTTGATCGGTCATGGAGCATGCAGTCAGTCAATAAACAAGATGCCCATGCTTTTTCAATGAGCAAGTAGCGATGGGAAATATGTCCTTAAAAGTACTTGCGCCCAGTCTGTCCTACTGAACCGCAAATGTACACGTGCCCATTGCAATCTGGCTCTGCGATGACGTGGAGTCAATACAATGCCATGAAACGGTCGCCTGGCCCGAATCCCTACACTACGTAGTCGACTTCTTACCGTCACAGCTCTGATGTTGCGACCATGGGTGTCAATAGTAGTCCTGGCTGTTTCGACCGCAGTGCGCTGTCTCTCGCAAATGGGATAAAACGATATACCGGTCTTGAACACGCGTAGTTGCCCTACCACGTGATCGTCTTGGAAGATTTTGTACACTCCGCGTACGTTTGTACTTACCCATCAGTTTTGTTATGTGTTTTTTTTCTAAACATGAATCCTTCTAGCAACCCGGAAAGATACACACATAGTTTTGTGTAAAGTGTATCATGTGTGTCCATCCATATACGGTAAAAAAAACTCTTTTCATTAGGTACGAAGTGCAATTTGCACGTGCAACTTACCTTGTTTGACCGTTCACGCGTCCACGCACCCGAACAACAAGATAACACAAATCTGATTGCGGAATATCACCACGCCAATACAACAATTGACACATGAGAAATTAAAAGGATTCATCTTCAAAAATGAAATAATTATAAACATCCAAACTCGGAGTACTTATAACTTTAAAGGGACACTGTCCGTAACTTTTAGCTTATAAAACACACACTAATTATGTTCGCAAACATTACACACCAAACGTTACTGAATATTTACTAATTAAAGCAGGATTGTTTGATGGAATTCAGTCGCGGTACAAAAAAAAAAAGAGAAACCATTTCGGATGTTTGAACTCGCAGCCCAAACTAAAATTACACACGCGGTAATAATAGTGAACGTAAAGTGGTCGACCTAGCTCCCAACTGAGCTAAGCGGACTATACATATTACGCAGTAAATACTATGGTCAAAACCTAATGCGCTAATGGAAGTCACGTGATCGCAGAAAAGGTAAATACGGTGGGTCCCACTTTATTTACAAATAATAATTTAAGCTTTTTTTTTTCCAAACTCACGAATGTATTACTACAGACTTCTTAGTGTCTATGCTCATGTTTTCATGTATATATTTCACTGAATAAAAGTCAGACAGTTATTTGGTTATGCTCAATATCTGCTTACAGTGTCCCTTTAAGTGTACGACGACCTGCTTTTTTCATTAAAATGTCAAATATGTACCCTGTGTTCTGTGTTAATACATGCTAGCCTTAGTTAAAATGTCTGTAGTGTTTGACTTCGTCAATATGTCTGTAGTGTTTGACTTCGTTAACATGTCGTGTTTGACTGCTTTAATTTGACTGCGTTAAATGTCGTGTTTGACTGCGTTAATTTGACTGATTATATCTGGTGTTTGACAGCACATATATGTCCGTATGACTCGTTTACTGGAGCTGATCTGGTAGAGTAATTGGTGACAATACAAATACAAGAGAAATCCCTCATAATGTGCTTCAGTTTCATAAGAAATGTACATAATAGGCCACATATTTAGTTCGGTTGAATTATTATTTATAAAAATATTTGATCTGGATTGGAAAACTCAACGAATTTGTTGTTTTTGTTGTAAATTATAAACATTAATTTAAATGACGATTATATTGCTAACACTTGTTCATATAATTCAATTAAGAAGTACTTCGATCACAAAAAAAACGTGTTCTAGGAACCTTAAAGCATCATATGATTTCATATTAATGATTATATAACAAAAAATAGCCGAGTCGACAAGTTTTCCAGACCAAACTATTTCATTAACACTAATTAAATCGTACGGATCACATGGCTTACTTTAGAGAAGAAACGCATTATGGTAGTTTTGTTCGGATTTGGATCGACACCCATAAATAGTCCAGATCTCCTCCAGTCCCTTTAGTATGTATGGTATTTGACCTTGCTGATATGGCTGTGGCCGTTGACTTCGTTAACCTTTCTGTTGTGGTTTATCTGTGGTGTTTGACTACGTAAATATGAATGTATGTTTGACTGCAGTAATATGTACGAGTACTAGGTGGGATTGACGGCGTTAATGCGTCTGTGGTGTGTGATTGTGTTAATGTGTCTGTGGTGTGTGATTGCGTTAATGTGTCTGTGGTGTGTGATTGCGTTAATGTCTCTGTGGTGTGTGATTGCGTTAATGCGTATGTGGTGTGTGATTGCGTTAATGTGTCTGTGGTGTGTGATTGTGTTAATGTGTCTGTGGTGTGTGATTGCGTTAATGTGTCTGTGGTGTGTGATTGTGTTAATGTGTCTGTGGTGTGTGATTGCGTTAATGTGTATGTGGTGTGTGATTGCGTTAATGTGTATGTGCTGTGTGACTGCGTTAATGTGTCTGTGGTGTGTGATTGCGTTAATGTGTCTGTTCTGTGTGACTGCGTTAATGTGTCTGTGGTGTGTGATTGCGTTAATGTGTCTGTGGTGTTTGACTGCGTTAATATGTATGTGGTGTGTGACGGAGTTAATGTGTCTGTGGTGTGTGATTGCGTTGATGTGTCTGTGCTGTGTGACTGCGTTAATGTGTCTGTGGTTTTTGACTGCGTTAATGTGTCTGTGGTGTGTGATTGCGTTAATGTGTCTGTGGTTTTGACTGCGTTAATGTGTCTGTGGTGTGTGATTGCGTTAATTTGTCTGTGGTGTGTGGTTGCGTTAATGTGTCTGTGGCGTGTGACTGCGTTAATGTGCCTGTGTGTGTGATTGCGTTAATGTGTATGTGGTGTTTGACTGTGTTAATGTGTCTGTGGTGTGTGATTGTGTTAATGTGTCTGTGGTGTTTGGCTGCGTTAATGTGTCTGTGGTGTGTGATTGCAATTTTATTGCGTCTGTGGTATGTGACTGCGTTTATGTATCGGTGTTGTGTGATTGCGTTAATGTGTATGTGGTGTGTGACTGCGTTAATGTGTCTGTGGTGTTTGATTTCGTTAATTTGTCTGTGGTGCTTGACTGAGTTAATGTGCCTATGGTGTGTGATTGGGTAATGTGTCTGTGGTGTGTGACTGCGTTAATGTGTCTGTGGTGTGTGATTGCGTTGATGTGTCTGTGGTGTATGTCTGCGTTAATGTGTCTGTGGTGGTGACTGCGTTAATGTGTCTGTGGTGTGTGATTGCGTTGATGTGTCTGTGGTGTATGTCTGCGTTAATGTGTCTGTGATGTGTGATTGCGTTGATGTGTCTATGGTGTATGTCTGCGTTAATGTGTATGTGGTGGTGACTGCGTTAATGTGTCTGTGATGTTCGACGGCGTCAATATGACAGTCACTGTGGTTTTTTACTTCTTTTTAATGTGTATGTGGTGTTCGAAAGCGTTAATGTGTCGATGGTGTGACTGCGTTAATGTGTCTGCGGTGTTTGACTGCGTTAATGTGTCTGTGGTGTGTGACTGCGTTAATGTGTCTGTGGTGTGTGACTGCGTTAAAAAATGTGCGTGTGGTGTTTGACTTCGTTAATGTTTCTGTGGTGTTTGACTGTGTTAGTGTGTAAGTGGTGTTCGACTTCTTTAATATGTCTGTGGTTTTCGACTGCGTTAATGTGTCTGTGGTGTGTGATTGCGTTGATGTGTCTGTGGTGTATGTCTGCGTTAATGTGTCTGTGATGTGTGATTGCGTTGATGTGTCTATGGTGTATGTCTGCGTTAATGTGTATGTGGTGGTGACTGCGTTAATGTGTCTGTGATGTTCGACGGCGTCAATATGACAGTCACTGTGGTTTTTTACTTCTTTTTAATGTGTATGTGGTGTTCGAAAGCGTTAATGTGTCGATGGTGTGACTGCGTTAATGTGTCTGCGGTGTTTGACTGCGTTAATGTGTCTGTGGTGTGTGACTGCGTTAATGTGTCTGTGGTGTGTGACTGCGTTAAAAAATGTGCGTGTGGTGTTTGACTTCGTTAATGTTTCTGTGGTGTTTGACTGTGTTAGTGTGTAAGTGGTGTTCGACTTCTTTAATATGTCTGTGGTTTTCGACTGCGTTAATGTGTCTGTGGGGTGTGACTGTGTTAATGTGTATGTGGTGTTTGACTGCGTTAATGCGTCTGTGGGGTGTGACTGCGTTAATGTATCTGTGGTCTTCGACTGCGTTAATGTGTCTGTTGTGTTTGAGTGCGTTATTGTGTCTGTGGTGTGTGACTGCGTTAATGTGCCTGTGGAGTGTGACTGCGTTAATGTGTCTGTGGTGTGACTGCGTTAATGTGCCTGTGGTGTTTGACTTCGTTAATGTGCCTGTGGTGTTTGACTGCGTTAATGTGCCTGTGGTGTTTGACCTCCTTAATGTGTCTGTGGTGTGACTGCGTTAATGTGCCTGTGGTGTTTGACTTCGTTAATGTGTCTGTGGTGTTTGACTTCTTTAATGTGTCTGTGGTGTTTGGTGTGACTTTGGTGTACCATTTTACATGTATGAATTGAATGTTCGATTTTTCCTTAAGCCATTTTTAGCTCGACTATTCGAAGAATAAGAGAGCTTATGTAATCACCCCGGGGTCGGCGTCGGCGTCGGCGTCGGCGTTGGCGTTGGCGTCGGCGTCGGCGTCGGCGTCCCACATCAAGGTTTGCGTGTAAGCTGTGTTTACAAGTCTATATCTCTTACATTTCTTATCCTACCACAACCAAATTTGTTCATGGGCTTCCTTATAGCATTATCTTAAGGGCTGCATAAGCAATTTTGGTTCCCGTAACCCCTGGGCTCCCATGGAACCCAAATTCTGATAGCCCTTAAAATATGTCTGTTTCACATCAAATTTTGCGTGTAAGCTGTGTTTACAGGTCTATATCTCTTACATTTCTTGTCCTAGCTGAACTTAATTTTGGAATTGGTTTCCTTATAGTATGTTGTAAAGGGTTGGATAAGTAATTTTGTCTTCTGCAAATTCTGGGCTCCCATGGAACCCAAATTGTGATGGCCCATAAAATGTGCAATAAAGGCAGATCTAGGTTTGCATGTAAGCATGTATATATCTATTATTTTGGTTTGGGATTTGTCATAGCGTTATGCATCTTATTACTTCACCCATATTGGGGCATGGGCTCCCTCCTCCCCCCCACATACCCCCCCCCCCATACCCCCTCTCCCCTCCACACTTTTTTTTTTTTTTTTTTTTTTACATATTTCTTTGTTGTTTTAGTCAATTCTTACACATATATGTTGCAACCCTCCCCCCACCGCCTCTCACCCCGTCACCCCCCCCCCCCCTCCCACTCCCGACTTGAAACTGTTTTTTTTTGTTTTTTTTTTACATATTTCTCTGTTGTTGTTGTCAGTTCTTACACATATATGCCCCCTCCTCCCACACAATCCACAACCCACTCCCGCCTCTCACCCACGCTCCACCCCCCACCCCAACCCCACTTGAAACTATTTTTTATTTTTTTACATATTTCTGTGTTGCTTTAGTCAATTCTGACACATATATGTTGCCCCCTCCCCCCTCCCAAACCACTCCCGCCTCTCACCCCCGCTCCCCCAGCCCCCACCCCACCCCAACTTGAAAATCTAATATATATATATTTTTTTACATATTTCTGTGTTGTTTTAGTCAATTCTTACACATATATGTTTCAACCTTCCCCGCCCCCACCCCCCATCCCGCCGCCTCTCCCCCACTTCCCCCCACACTTGAAACTTTTTTTTTTTTTTTTTTTTTTTACATATTTCTTTGTTGTTTTAGTCAATTCTTACACATATATGTTGCCCCCTCTCCCCGTCCCCACCCCCTCCCCCAACCCACTCCCGCCTCTCACTCCCGCTCCACCCCCCCACCCCCACTTGAAACTTTTTTTTTTTTTACATATTTCTGTGTTGTTTTAGTCAATTCTTACACATATATGTTGCACCCTCCCGCCCCAACCACTCCCGCATCTCCCCCGCTCCCCCAAACCCACCTCCACTTGAAACTTTTTTTTTTTTTTACATATTTCTGTGTTGCTCTTGTCAATTCTTACACATATATGTTGCCCCCTCTCAGCCCCACACCCACTACCACCCCGCCTCTCACCCCCTCCCACCCCCCCCCCCCCACTTGAATTTTTTTTTATTTTTTTTTACATATTTCTTTGTTGTTTTAGTCAATTCTTACACATATATGTTTTTTCATTCACCACCCCCACTCCCCACACCATCCACCCCCACCTCACTCCCACACCCACCCCGCACCCCACTCAAAACTCGATTTTTTTTTTTTTTTTTTTTATATCTGTGTAGTTTTGGTCAGTTCTTACACATAGTTATGTTGTGCTCCCAACCCCACCCCACATTGTTCTAGCCTTGTTTTCTGATGGTATATACTAGCTATAAATTTATTATTCTCTGAAAAATCGAATAGTCGAGCTGCGCTGTTCTCCGACAGCTCTTGTTTCTAAATATTGTAACCTAAAATAAACAATTCATAACTTCGACACAAAATTGTATGCGGAAACGTCAGTGTTTTAAAGTTCTGTTTCGACAGAAAAACGCAAACCTTCTGCATCTAAATATTCTCAAGAATAATTTGAATTATCAATGCCCAAAACAAACACGATTGTACACGAGGGTCGTTGATTTATGAAGCAAAGGCGAAATCGTTAAGTAGCACGATACTTACACTTATTGTCAACAGAGCATCATAAAATAGTGTAGATGTGTAAACAAACCTCGCCTCATCTACCCTGATTGATCAACACCTTACAGCTATATTAAAAACGTGTGTAATGATCTCTCTTGGTGAAGCTGGTCTATGCTCAATTAACAACAACATTAACTGTAGTGATTAGCCTGTTCGGTGTCCTGTTAGGGCCATGTTTCCATCGCATCTTACCATCGACCATCGACCTAGGTCGATGGTCGATGGTAAGATGCAATGGTCGATGGTAAGATGCGATGGTAAGATGCGATGGTCGATGGTGAGATGCGATGGTCGATGGTAAGATGCGATGGTAAGATGCGATGGTAAGATGGTAAGATGCGATGGTCGATGGTAAGATGCGATGATAAGATGCGATGGTCGATGGTAAGATGCGATGGTCGATGGTAAGATGCGATGATAATATGCGATGGTCGATGGTCTTACCATCGAACATCGCATCTTACCATCGACCATCGACCGATGGTAATATGCGATGGTAACATGGCCCTAACAGGACACCGTAGGCCTAGGCTATGTGCCACTGGCACCTGTAGAATATTTAGCATATGTACAAACGTGCAGAGCTGTAGATCTTGTTCAAACTAACAACACTACCATGGACAGTAATAAAGTCAGCTGAAACACCTTCCACATAACTGGTGATATAGCTTCTATCGCATGTTCAGTACCATAATTCATGTTTGACCTTTGAAAATCTGTGTTTGTTGCTCATGTTAAGCTATATATGACGGTCAATTTATTTTCCTGGTTGAACCAGTACCATATATCTCCCGCATTCTGTAAGACTCGACACTTTCTCATTCAAGCTCCCAGAAGGAATTCGAACTCGCAACGGTGAGTGGCAAGACCTAAAGCCTTTACTATTCCGGCCACGGAGACGCTTTGCAACTCTGTGAACTCTGGCGAATCACAACACCGGAGTGAGACAGTTCCCGCTATAATACGTCTAGTCTATGTGTACTGCCAGTGGCAAAACTAAACTTTGTATCGTTATCGTAGAAGGACAATTACAGTTTCCTTCTTTTAATCTGAAATAGTGTTGCTGTGTTGTCAGTTCTAATTACAGTGGTACAAATGTATGTGTCGTATTTAACTCTAACTGCGCTAAATACAGGCATTTAACACATACTTTCCTATAAATACTTGAAATACTTTGTTTTGGAAATATATACGATAAAACATGAACCTAGCTAGTCATATCAAGAATAACACTCGGGAAAAAAAGGGTGAAAAAATCATATCACGGAAAACAAGCCGTATTACGTAAAGAACCGAATATTATTCCGATTAGTGCCCGGGCCTATTCGTGTCACCTCGACTCTGTTTCTGGAGTGATACCGATAAGTTACGTCTTACTTAGTGTGTGAGTGAACTGAACTTGACAGTTCAACAACTTCTTTGCTGAAGTGTATAAATAGAATTAAAAAAAGTGTTGTCTTTTTATATAATACCCAATATCAGGCCCTAGACACATATCAGCCCTCGAGCTAAAGCTCTCGGGCTGATATGACGTCTCAGGCCTGATATAGGGTGTGATATGAAAATACTCATTTATTATTCTCTGTCTATGTCTGACAGTGTTCGGACCCTTGTCTTCCATTGATTGAACGTGCTGAAGAAGAATGCTTGCTGCCATTATTTCCGACCGTATGGTCGGTTTTCAGTCATCTAGTGTTGGAAAAACGTGTGTTTTTTATAAAAAAAAACTAACAATAATAAGACTGCCGTGGGTCTCTTTAACAACATAGTGCTGTTCGGTGACAAATGGCGCTTCCCCCGCAGAGCGTTGCTGGATCACGGGACGACACCGGAAAGGATAGCATGGTGTGCTGTAATATAATATGTGTCCACAATTGTCACCTCGCATTCTTTAGCAGCAACGGGGTTGTCACAACTATCAGGTTATATTGAGTTCAGAGTAGCTAGCCAGGCGAAACGGCCCTCGCGTAGGTATTTTAAACGCACTATGAACGTGAATTAAACAGCAGCTTACGAGTTTATTAGTATACAAATATATTATATTCGTGTTTTAAATTATAACACTTTTGAGAAGGAAATAGTTACAACGTGAATGAATACAAAATCTGTAAGTATTATTTCAATTTATTTAATCAGAATCTGAATTAAAAAACAACAACAGATGTAAGATTTAGAGGGACGAGTTAAATAATCTTTTTGTCTTACCTCTACATACCTGTTGCTTGCGTGTAAACTGTTATATATGGTTGGATATGAACTACGGTTAAACCAATTCGTAGATGTTAAAACTGTTAAATTTAAATAGACAACTTAAATACGAACTTTAAAGGGACACACGGCAATCTTAAAACTTGTATCAAGCATTGAAATTAGCGTATCGATTTATCTATCCAGTATCATTTGAACTTTAAATCTGCTTGCATATAATTCAAAAAAAAAAAGAGTTACATTTGTTAGTCTTATTCTACCATAGGTTTACATATATTATTAGTGCAGTATAATTAACAGTTAATAATATGCAAAAATGCTTATCTCGTTATTAATATTAATGATTGAACAAATGCAAGTTATGAAGAAAAACTAACGTGACTCCGTGATTTTTAAACAAAATCAAGATTGCCGTGTGCCCCTTTAAATATATATTTTTTATATTTGAATATATTTATTGCATGAATGAATAATAAGAATACTTAAATGTGTTAATTTAGCCACTTCAAAATGAAGATGTTGTGTTAAATGGTAGACTATATGCTGTATGTTCTACCCAGGAAAAGTGGGTGGTCTGCCTCCACCACAAAAAAATCGACCGTCATATATAACCTGACATGTGTTGAAAATGACGTAAAACATCATACAAACAAAACATGCGTGACTGTGTATTATTGACCGAAATAACGAGTTGCATTTTAAATGATAGAATGCGACGTTCTCTGCCGAGTAATCCTTTAATTATAGCTAACGAGTTTATTAAAGTCAAAAATACACAGTCACGAATGTAAGATTCTATTGATCACATACAACCAATATGCCGATGCGTCGATATAAATACGAGGCGTGGTCCCGAAGAATGACAGGATTTGCGGAGTTTACACGATTGGGCGCCAATTTACACGTTTAGTTATTTACATGACGTCAGACATGTTATGCGGCTGTAACGCGTTCGCACTACAAATAATGCGACATATTTAACCAAGTTTATCGTTTAATATGAATGGTACATGCATTTTAAATTTATAAAGTAAGATTTCAAATAAGATAAATATTAAAGTCTGTCTGAAAGTATCGTATGATATGCCGTGCATAAAATTTGGACTAGATCTAATGTTTAGCGTGCACAAACACTGTGATTCGGTCCTCATTTGCATAGTATTACGATACATAAGTCATGGCTTTACAACACTCCCATGAGTGTTATGTGAAAAGAAGTGCAGCATCTTGAATATTACAATAGGAGTTCAATATGACTTATATACATGTTAAGATATTAACTCCTGAGGGATCATATTGGCAAACACATGGCACTAGATGTGAGCTTTTTATATGTGCTCTTCAGGCACGATAAAGGGAGGAATATTTTATGTGGAATGTTACTATGGCAACGGAACCAACAGTATGTGAAAAAGTTGAACTACTTAACTCCAGTAATGGACAGTTTGGGTAAGTTTTTTTATTAATCTTATTACACATTATATATAATTAGTAATACATATATATCAGCTATATATTATCTAACGGATACACCTGTGTACACTTGTGTAGCAGTGTCATTTTCATAAGTGACTCACCGCACTCTTATACTAAGGTGTTTGTGTCCTTCTTTTAAAATTGTATATGCGTGGCCTTGTCCGTTCGTCCGTTCTTTCGTCCTTCATTTTTGCTGATATTTTCAAAATGCTGTCACGAATTCTATTTGATTTGACTTACAAACTAATTCCGTCATATTTCTGATCACCTGTAACCAAAAGGTTAAGGTCACACACTTGTAACTTTCGCGTTTAGCGGGGGCATTAGTATAATATATAACACTATATAGTGTATCATAAACAACATTCTTTAAAGAAATCAAAGAGTCGATATTAATCAAATACATGTAATATTCAAATCATCACAGGTGACACATTTGTTCATTTATACATCTGACGATAATGCCCGTGTGGCCTAAAATACGTATAGGCATATATAAGCACGGAAGCTGATTCTGACAATAAGAGGCATCTTAAATAGTTCTTTGTAATGATATCATTATCACATGCAACACAGCACTGTCCATACCATTACATTTTTCAGACACAATTGTTAACATTTAACATTTAGCTTTTAATGGATTCCACAAAACGCTATATGTTAAAGGGGTTGATGCAGTATTTTCAAACAAGGTTTATTTTAAAGGGCTCTGAAAAACTTGGAAAAAAAACTGAAAGAATTATCAAAATGTCATGAAAAATAAAGGAGCTATATCCTATTGAACATTTACAAAGAATATAAATGGGGGCGGCCATCTTTGAACGATGACGTCGCACATTAACTTTTGTCTTTAAAAAAAGCAAGCGTCGTATATATATGATCTAGACTCTATTGAATAAATACACTGAATCAGTGGGTGTAGTGAATATTCTAAACTGACGATTTCTCGTCAAATACAGCAATTTTAAAAAGGTAAGCATGGTAGTCATGCATATTACTTGTTCCGCTATTGAAAACATATCGGTTTGAATTGATTGATCTTGGCACATTCGGAGAATCGCCACCAAATAACAGTGAATATGTGTTTTGATTTGTTCCACAGTCATGAATACCTGCTGGAAAATCGCATTTTGACTTGTCAGAGAAAAACGGATTGATCGAATTGTTTTCGGTTTTCTGTTTCGAGAACGACATACATCTGCGGTTCCTTCCAGCCCAGATTTGTGGATAATTTTCAGAATTTGACCAGAGAAATAATTGATGAAAACAGTTAGGTAAAAATGTTGACCATAGAGAGATTCAAACCTTGTCTCTAACTACAGTAATGTGGGATATTTTTTCAGGAAAACCTAAAATATAACAAGAAATTTATAAGTGTTGAAGTTCTTCTTCGAAAAATTGAGCCTTTTCAGTCCTGTATTTAACGTAAAGCGTTTGCAAAATTGTGCATCCTAATTTGCTGACATGCTTGAGTCAAACGCGTACTCTGTCAATAATGAAACTTTTTGCTGTGTTATGTGTTGTTTTAGTATTTTTTCCCGAAAGGACCTTACCTAGCCATATACCATTTGATTAACAGCAGCATATTGAACATACAATATAAAGCGGAAATTCCTGAGTTGCGTTTCTTTTTCGTTTCAGTATACTATATCTTTCATATTTAAAATGTACATATCTATCATCTTGAACGATTTAAACAGTACCGTACATGTCATTCGCAAGTTAAATACATTTTTATAATGCATGGTTGGATTTATAGTGCAAGTCCGTATCGAGTACTTTGCTTAGCTAATGGTTTACTTCGTTTCATAGCAAAGCGTTGTCATGTTGTAGCGATGCAAAGAGCTCCCCATGATTTGCGCTCCCATTGAAGCTCTCTGCGTAAGATATAGAGCTCCAATTTGGAGTGCAATTCGCGGGGAGCTCTTTGCGTATCATATAGCCTCATGACTGGAGGAGATATATGCCTAGGTTACGTACTGGAGATACGCATAGACGCCTAACCACAATCTTAATGATTTTGTATTTAAGAGGACAAGTATTTGGTTACATTTATTGTTTATACATGTATTTGAACGAGTCCAGTATGCCCGATTCAAAATGGATGTTGTTCTTATCATACTTCTAAATGGCTCGCATGTAAAAATCGTCGACCTCGATATACAGTGTATAGAAAGTTCCCCCATAATTCATGTTCATTGTGTCATGTGTGCCATGTTCATGTTCATTGCGTCATGTGTGCCATGTTCTTTAAAGGCATTCGTCGTCTTGCCTGTATTGTTTGGTTTTACTTGAGTAGTGGCATAAAACAATATTGCTCCAGCAAATAATGGAGTGTTTGCAATAGAATTTTCAGCAACACTGCAGATGAGAAAGTTTAAAGTATTCTGCATATGTTTATCTAGATGCAAATGGAGAGTTGATCTGGAATGTTCTTTCCTCGTGGCGACGTATAACCTTTTTGAATGCGTTCGCCGTAAAACCAAATTCAGTTCAACTTAACTTCAGATCTGTGGAACCCGTGCTGGAAAAGTACGAAACAGCACTATTGCTTTTACTTGGGTTTGGAGGAGTTTCAATTTTACTGGCTCTGCTCCATCGCTTCGTCAGAAAGCACGTGTATCGGGACGTCAATAACGTGGATACCGCGTTCGACGCGGGGGGCAGAGTAAGCACGAGCCTTACGGCCGTCACCGTGGCATCGCAATTCCTTTGGCCGGGCGACATCTTGCAGAGCTCCACAATTACTGTTAAGGTAAGTCGTCAATAACCACTTTGCGAAGAACGTCATTATTAGGCGAGGCTTAGAAAACGAAGTATGACGAGGCTCTTCTTCATTTTCGTGCCGAGCCTAATAACTGGATAGTAAAAGGCACTGACATAATATTCTATTAATCATGTAGATTTTCCATATTTTCTGTATGTATTGCTATTATTACCTATTTCTCAGAATGTTACGCTTATCGAGGACGCCGCCATGTTGTTGTGTTTTTGTTTGTTTTATGACGTCAGGCAACGTTACTTGCATGACGTCAGATAAAGTTACGTACAATAAACGCCGAGGAATTCCGCATTGATTTGCTTTATTGGTCAGTGCCTTATACAAGCACTATTTATTAGGTCTTCCCTTTATTAGGCAGAAAAGTGCATATCTGCATGATAAATTATTATAACAGTATTTACCGTCAATTACTAAAAACATGTATCTGTTTAACTTAGAGAGATATCTTCGTGAGCTAGGGAGATTTTGTTTTTGAGCCAGAGAGATATCTCTTTAAGATATAGAGATATCTCTATTAGTTTTGTTTTTGAGCCAGAGAGATATCTCTTTAAGATATAGATATATCTCTAAAAGGGTGTTACAAAGATATCTGGTTAAGTTAACGATAAATCTCGCTAGCTTAGAGAGATATATCTCTATCTGAAAGAGATATATTTCTTACTTGCAGAGATATAACTATGTCTTGATCTAAGAGATATCTCTTTAAAGTAAAGATATATCTTTCTAATAATTACATATATAATTTTAAGCTAGAGAGATATCTCTAAAATTCAGAAAGATATCTCTTTAGCTTAAAATTATATATGTAATTTTAGAGATATCTCTCTAGCTTAAAATATATCTTCCAAGGTGAAAGATATCTCTCTAACGAGCAAGATATCTTTTTAAGCAGAGCAATATCTCTGTCAGATAAGGAGATATCTTGTTTAGGAATAAATTAAACTGAAGTCGACGTTGTATCCCAATCGTGCAAACTCGGCCAGTCCCGCCATTCTTCGGGATGATGCCTCATATGTATATCGACGGACATATATGTTCAAAATCTTGACATTTTCTTAGCCGGAAGGCAACAAGGCAGAAAATAGTGCACGGTTGCTATATAAAAAATATGACCTTCAGCCACATGTGTTGATGTATGATTTGCGTTGCATTTTTGTTATTTACAATGCAGCTGTTATCACTGATTTCATGCAAATAAACCATAGATGGTGCAATCGGCTAAATAACATTGCAAAATGTTGATGATAACTGTGATTTTGAAGGCATACTTGTTTTGCCGGGAATCTAAGGCGCGTGATGCTAGAATGGCGTAACCAATATGGTGAACTTCTAGATACATCGAGATATTCTTCGAAGAATATGAAATGTCAACGAAATGTTGCGAATGCGTTATATTCCTGATAAACGTTTGTTAAACCCGGAAATCCACAGTTCACACTGTTAAATAACATGCATTTCAGCAAGTACTCTCTAAACGAACGCATCCCGATAGAACAAGGAAAAGTCACAATGCTAACATTGATCCATGTTTTGTTTCAGACTGGTATTTCCGGGCCTCTGTGGTACACGGTGGGTGCAGCCATAAATATCGCCCTCTTTCCTATAGTGTCCGTGTATCTGAAAACTAGGGCACCGGGAGCCAAGACGTTTTTGCAGGTAAGTATATGATAGTTATAGGTTGCAGTTCACGAATTGCTTTCACATAGACCACAATGCAAGCTTTTCCGAAGATAACAAATAAAACAGAACATAAAATATCAAAAAGTTGTGTCTTATCATGCTTATTTTCCAAGTCCAATGTGCTAAAAGTTAAAGTTCAGCATGTTTCCCCTACAGAACTTTCCATGGGGCCGCCATATTTGTTTACATGCATAAGCGCATTAACCGTTCTGAAAATGGAATTTAAAGCCTTTATCGGCATGTTTTGATTTTTGTGACCTTCACTTCTGGCTCAGGTCACTCATGGAAAGTGGCGTGGCCAAGCCCATGCTATATTTAGAATAGCGCAACCTATATAGTGCTGCAGCACACGGGTATACAGCTATTTACTTAATTATTCCGTTCCATGCGTCATCCTGACTTTACAATTAACCACTATAGTTCTGATTCCTTTAAGAGAACATTAATAAAAATGAATTTAGGCATTTTTAAAATGCATTAAACATGGCAAGATTCAAATATACGTGTAACACAAATACTTTGTTTGAGATGGTATCAAACTTCTATCAGTATGTCCATGTTAATACAGTATGCTGTAACACAAACCTTAATCTTTCTGAAATTCAGTTTTGACAACGAATTACTCTTATACGTTTTGAATTAAAACCCTAACATAAGCCCTGCATGAGAAATATATTGAAACGATTTATTTATTATTTCCACCCTACAGATAATGAAGGCTAGATATGGTAAACCGGCCCACGTGATCTTCATTATCATGGCGCTGCTAGTGAACCTCTGCGTCATATCGACGCTTATTGTCGCCGGCGTCGCGACCATTCAATCGTATACAACGGACGCGTCGGACGAATTCTGCGTTCTCATAATAGCCGTGCTTTTTGGCTCATATTCCCTTATAGGTAACGTATACATATCCATTACGATTCTATAGGTGAACGATATACTGTTTTTACGTCATTTTCAACACATGTAAGGTTATATATGACGGTCGAATTTTTGTGGTGGAGGAAGACCACCCAACTTTCCTGGGTAGAAACAGTGCTGTACACATCCCGCCATCCGTAAGAATCGACACTTCTTCACTTACGAGTCGAGCTCCCAGTGGGATTCGAACCCGCAGCGGTGAGAGGCGGGAAGGTTCACAACGCAACGTTGTTAACCCCTCGACCATGGATGCGCTTCCAGACAGAAAGATATTCATATTCACAGATGTTTACTAGCATGACGATGTTTATGCCTACTCCCTTCTGAGAACGTTTTAACAAAGCGTGCAATCTTGGTTTAAATCACAGTCGAAGAATGTTTACATGTTAAATCGTTGCTTTTGATATGACATACGATTAACTCAATTACTGGCTCGATAGCTGAAGCTTATTCTTGAATGGATATCTCGTAAATTATGAAACCAACGTTTGAATCAATTGTAATTATTTGTCATTGTAAATATTCGTAAATAAACATCTCAAAATACTTGTAAATTTCTCCTAAGATTTTACATTTTGACATTAAGGCATTTTGCAAAACTGTTTAGACCTGGGCCCAGAGGATCCATTGACAAAAGTTTAGAAACAAAATACAATAAACACCTTTACTTTGTGTAAGCCGATGAACTTCCGATTGAACCAGAACTTATACCATTGTAATAAACCCACCAAACACAAATAGTTTTGTTTCAGTGTTTAACATTTTATATTTGGAGAGACATGTTCTTGATTTAAAATGTGTTTATTCTGAAATAGTTATAAGCATATCCTACCTACCTACCTACCTACCTACCTGTCCGTTACAACACATATAATTATGTTTTGTTTTGTATGGCAAGCCAATATCGGAATTACAAAATTTCCGATATCGGAATTACACAATTGCCGTTAATTGCCTTTAACGGAAATTGTAATTTCGATATCGGCAATTAACGGAAATTGTAATTTCGATATCGGCAATTTAACAGAAATTGTAATTTCGATATCGGCAATTAACGGAAATTGTAATTTCGATATCGGCAATTGCAATTCACGGAAATTGTTATTTCGATATCGGCAATTGTAATTCCGATATCGGTATTTGTATTTCCGTTAACGGAATTGATTGCGGATATCGGTATCGCTGTATTTAATCGAAAATGCAATTTCGTATCGGAGAAAAGATATTCTCGATATCGGAAAAGCCTATTTTCGATAATGTAAATCAACTACACAAATCCGATATCTGAAATTCAACAGCCTCGTTCCTATATATGTGCTTAAAACCAGGGGCGGAATGAAGAGTGTACGTGTTGTGTGTGTGTTCTAGGGGGTAGGGGGCAAAGCGGAGGGGGAATCCGACTTGATATTTTATATAGAATTATTTTATCGATTTCTCTCTCAGCAGATGCTCAGTTTTACAACAATTTCAGGGGGAAATCTCCGAACCCCGTAGTTCGCAAGTTGAGATGCGTAGGCGCGCTACTTACATAGGGAAGTTTGTGTTGTAAGATTTAAACTCAAATAAACTTAGATGTATACAGATGGGCGTAATAGACGGTTGCAACCCTATGACGATGTGGAGATGGGTATATCATCGGATGTGAACTCAGTTTAAGTCACACATAACGAAAACTGTGACACGACCGGGACTCGAAACTACGGATTTTGCTTCGGTCCAACACTCTACCAACTGAACTATCGAGCCTCAGGTTATGACGAAGCAACTAATCACAATACACCAATACCCGATTATAATAATAAAACCATAATATATCCGATTCGATCAACGGCGTTAAAATCTAATCATTTTATTTCAGATATTTCAAAATCTCTGAGATATGATAATTAAAATAATAATTTAATAAGCAGATTGTCTTTGGTCTTCTCCGGAAGTTTCTCCACACGTCTAGCACGAAGTCGTCTGCATATTGCTGTATAGATGCATTTTCTAGCACACAAAGTGCAATATTGCCGGCTGCTTCTATGCTTTGTATCATGGCTTCGCTATTTACCGCCAAACTATTCGCTAGGAGAGCTTCCGCCTCAGAGAGCATTTATTTTCTGTGACCAATTTCTAACATCGAAAATACACAATTCCGTTAACGGAAAATAAAACCTTTTTTTCGATATCGGAAATATAATTCCCGTTAACGGAATATACATTTTTGATATCGGAAATAAGATAATTATTTTCGATATTTAAATTGCATATTTTCGATATTGGTATTGTTAATTCTATTCCCGATATCGGAAATTACCGAGTAAAAACCACTTTGGCTTGCCATATGAATGTTTATTTGGTTAAAACTGACAAGCGTAACATAACATTCCTTTAATAAAGAATATGTCACTTGGTAATTGATTTAATTATTATCTGTGTGGTATAATCAAATTGTAATTGATGCATTTATCTGGTATCACGTAATGGCCTCACTTTGTCTGATATAACATGGTGTTGGCTAACAATTATAGCTTTAGAGATATATATTTAATAAGGCCAGTAAAATATGTTAGTATGTTTCATAGTCTCTCATTTATGCAGGTTTGCGAATAACTCGTCCACGGGATGTTATTTAGGAATATCAGAGTTAATCACTGGTTGATTTTCCATTGAATCGTCACTGTTTTTGATTGGTTCTAACGGCCCACTAGACGAAATTCCATCATAATCTGGTTCATGTATATGTGCTGGACTTCTGTCATTTAATTCAGATTCTGGTTCCTGCACATATATTGCGTTTATGTCATTGAATTGTTCCTTTGTTTTATTAACATCAATTCTGTTTCTTCAATACACATGTCCATTGGACTCTATTATGTATGATCTTGGCTAGTCACATTTTTCTCGGATTGTTCCTTTTTTTCATTTGTCATTAAGTCTCACTCTCATATTCTCTCCGATTTTGATTAGGGGTAATTCTTTTTGCATTTTTGTCGTAATGCAAATTTCGGTTTTGTTGTAATTTCTCCTTCACCTTTGTGATCACTTTGGATTTAAGAATTTTTTTAGAGGTAGGTAAGAGTGTTTTTTTTCTTCTACCAACATGTCTCTGTGCTGGTGAACCCAGACTAGCATCACGCGGTGTGTTCCTGTAGTCCTGTATCTTTGCTTTCTTAAGCAACCGTTTTGCCGTCTGTACCGATTGCTCAGCCATCCCGTTTGACTATGGAAATGTAGGACTGGATGTATTTTGTATAAATCCGTATTCGTTTGCAAATTATTTGATTCTTGACAATCATATTGTCTGCCATTGTCCGAGATGACTCCTTCTGGAATTCGATGTCTTGTAAATTGAGATTTACAGTGTGTTATTGCTGAACAGCTTTTCATGTCTGACAAGCTTGATATCTCGAAGAATTCTGAATAGTAAGTCTACTATTAGTAAATACAATTGTCCGTCAAAGTGAAATATGTCCGTCGTTCCCACTTTGGCCCACGGACGGTCTGATACTTCCTGACCTTTTAGAGGTTCTTTCTGATTTTTCATACGGCTCTCTTGGCATATTTCGCATTTTGAAACTACTAGATTATCTATGTCTTTGTTCATACATGGCCAAAAAAGCACGAAGCGACCTCTTTGTCGACATTTTTCAATGCCTAAATGTGACTGATGTATTCTGATCATTTTGTAACAGTACAGCTCCCCATCCTGTTGACGATGCATCGACGGATAATGTTACAGGCTGATTTACATCATACCCATGAAACGTTGTTCTCCTGCCTTATCTCTAGGTTCTGGCAATTTCGGGATTGCCTCCACCTTTATTGGATCTGGTTTCATTCCTTATTCACTAAGCACATGACCAATGTACTTTATTTCAGTAACTGCAATTTCGCATTTTTGTCTGTTTAACTTTAGATTACACCCGGGAACTCTATTTAAAACTTGTCTCAGCCTACTGTTGTGCTCTCCAATTGTTTCACCCCATATCAATATGTCATCTACAATACAATCAGCTCCTTCAATATCCTCCAACATTTGAGACATTCTTCTTTGGAACACTTCTGGGGCTGAGGAAATTCCAAATGGAAGACGTTTAAAGTTAAATCTGCCGAAAGGCGTGTTGAATGTACATAGTTTGCTGCTTTTCTCATCAAGACTGGTTTGCCAAAATCCACTTTCGGCGTCAAGCTTTGAAAAATACTTGTCATTCGGAATGTTTGCCATGACATCTTCAATAGTTTTCATTGGTGGTGCTCTCTTTTAATCGCATGATTTAGATCCTTGGGGTCCATGCAGATACGTACATCTTCATTTGATTTAACAACCGTAACCATGAAACTGACCCATTCGATCGGTCCGTTAGTTTATTTCAATGACATCCATTGATTCCATTCGTTTCAATTTTATTTTTACTTTGTCATGTAGTCCAACAGGCACTCGATTGTGTGCTCAACGAAATATCCCAGACCCTCGAACACATCCTGATACTCATTCAAAATGTCCTCTGGGTTTGTTACAGTTTCTACCCTTTGAATCATGTTCAAGTCTTGACATGTCTGAAGTCCTAAAACAAGCAGGACATCATGATCTACTACTTGAAACTCAAGTAGATGAATTTTGTGTTTGTACTCACAGTCTATAAGTGTCCTTCCAACAGTACGTATCCTCTTTCCAGTGAACGTAAGCAATTTCCTTGCTTTACTTCTGGTCATTTTCTAACATCCAAATGCTTCATAAAGTGATTTTGGTATCACATTACACTGAGCACCAGTATCCAACTTGAATTTCACTTTTCTATCACGTATGTTAAGATTGCTGTACCAGTTTCTGTCTTTTCTTTGTTCGTGATCTACGATTCCAATCTAGAAATGCGATTCATTTTCAGATTCCGATTCTGATTCAGCGATGACGTGAGTTTTCTTTGTTTTCAAAACATGTGGACCTTTGATTTCCCTTGGTTTCCTCTGAGGGCTTCAGCAGTAGCACTGAGACCTTTTGGCAAAAATTGCATTTGTTGCAAATTTGTCCTTTTGCTGGACATCTATCTTGGTCATGATAGTAACCAAATCTTGTAGACCGGGGATTATTTTGTTTTGCCAGCTGCTGAGTTTTCTTCAGTTTTACCACTTCAACGTGTGTCAATTTGTCTTCACTTATGCATTTTAAGTGGGTTTCACTTACTTCGCTCGCCCTAAAAATATCCACAGCTTTTACAAGGTTCAAGTCCGAGTCTCTAAGTAGCCTAGCTCTCACCATTTCGTCATTTACTCCGCATACAAGTCTGTCCTTTATAAGACTGTCGCATATCTCCCCAAATTCACAGGTAGATGTTTTATTACGAAGATTTGTTACATATTAATCAATTGTTTTTCCCACGCATTGACTTCTAGAAAAGAAAACATGACGTTCATATGTCAAGTTCTTTCTTGGGTTGCAGTAGGTTTAGAAGTTTCCACAACAACTTTCAGTTTTAGTTTGCCATCCTCTGTGTCGAATTTGAATGTGTTGTACACTGAACAAAGTTTCTAAGTATCAACTTTTGTATCCTAACTAATTTTCTTATTTTAAATATATTTTAGAATAGATATATGATAAGTATTTTGTTTTGACCCATAGTTTGAAAAACATTTATTTTTTGTTTAAATTGTTACATCTTTTGAGAGTTACCCTCCTTTTATATGAAAACATGAAATGTGCTGATAAAACACATAACATGAGTCAAAGATCGCTTACAGATATAAAATTCTTAAAATTGGTATAAAATAATAGAAAAAATAAATAAAAATTTGACCCATTTATCGCAGATTTTCCGTCTATAAAAAAATGAAATATGGATAATCTTAAATTACCTCCCTTTAAATTGAATATTGTTTGAAATTCAAGTAAATGTAATTCAGCGTTAACATTAAATATTTCGAAAATTTCTTTTGCAAACGCATTTGTAGCGGTAATGCTAGTAAAACATGATGTCAAAATAATTTTAACTGGCATATTTTAGAATTAGGAACCTCGAAAGCTTCACTAATTCGAAGTACTTAATAAAATCCTATATACCCAGTTGTATAAGTGTTATAACTTATTTCTAAGAAAACACATTGACTTAAAAAATTTAAAACATGTTCATGCAATCAGAGCAGATGATTTACACTCGTTATTTTGCAGTTTAACCGTATCTCTAATCAAGCTCAAAATACACAAAACAATGAGAATATTATTGACATATACTTAGGTAGGTACTTAGCAATTTGGTTTGGTGTATACTTCCAACGCCTCTAGTCAAATTACATGCAAAAAGGTTGACGATTTGAATGTGTCGCTTTTCTCCACAATCCCTGATGCTGCGAGGTACAAATCAAACCTATGACACCATTTTCGCCAATTTTCTGCTAAATTCCCCTCAAGCCTTAGTTTAAGATTATTCATTGTCTTGTTACAGTTATCTTCACAAACAATTTCACCAATATCCTGCAAACAGAGTCTCTTCCCAATACATATTTTCCAATTTAATTTTGACACCATGAATGTTTTATATATTTGTTTGTTTGTATGGTGTTTTACGTCATTTTCAACACATGTAAACTTTTTTATGGTGGAGGCAGGCCACCCACTTTTCCTGGGTACAACCAGTACTGTAAACCTCCCGTCATCCGTAAGAATGGACACTTCCTCACTTACATGTCGAGCTCCCAGTGGGATTCGAACCCGCAGCGGTGAGTGGCGAAGGTTTACAACGCAACGTCGTTAACCATTCGGCCACGGAGACGCTTATGTTTATATATGAAACAACGCTGTGAGCATGTTAACTCCTTTATTAAGACTGAAGCTACTACACTACTATGGTAGATATAAATAGATGGGCATGCACACTAAGCTATCATATTACAGTTCCTCTCTTTCAAACTCGTCTAAAACATTAATATTTTTGAAAATCAACAGTATTTCTACTTTTTAAAAATCAATTGTCTCCGTGGCCAATAGGGTAAAGACTCTGCGTGTGAAACCTTTTCGCCTCTCACCGCTTCAGTGTCGAATCGAATTGTAAGTGTGAAAGTGTCGATTCCTGCGGATGAAGGGATAAATAGAGTATTGGTTCTTCCTAGTAATAAGTGGATGGTCTGCCTCCACCACTAGAAGCGTCATACACATACTAAAATTGAGCACATTTAGTTCGCAATGTATATCTATCTATCTATCTGTATGTACTGCTATGCTCCCCTCGCGCGTAATTTAAGTAGGAAAACGTGCGTTTGTCGGTGAGAATAGTGAAAAAAAAGTTAAAAGTAGATAGATAAGACTATCTAAGTGAAAAAGTGAAGTAAAGGAGTGTTAATAGAAGACAAAAAAGAGTTTAAAAACAACAACTTCCGGATCTCAATGGTGACTCAACTGGCTGACTGACTGCCAAAATAGATCTATGTTTGGCAGGACAGCAATACTATGAGGAAGCAAATTCCATAGTGTGACTGTGTGAGGATTTCTTTTTGTAGAAGTTTGCATTTGTATGAATTTGTATGATAGAATTTGTGTGCATGTGTCTTGTTATTCTGATAGGGTGTTGGAGATAAGGAGGCATTGAATTTCAACCTGGTGATGGAATATTTTATAAAACATTAACAATTTTGAGTCAGTTCTTCCATCTTTAAGTGTTCTCCAGCCAAGATTTGTTTGCATATGATATGGTGAATAGTTGTTGTTTACCCATCTGACTGCGCGGCGTTGTATACTTTCTAATGTATGTTATAATGTCTAACATAAACCAGAGTAAAATGAAAGGCAATATACTTATATTCGCTTGATAACTTATTTAATAAAGCGCTGTTTTGCTTTTTTTCTACTTCGAACTATTTTTTTAAAATGGCAGTTTTAAGACGGTGAACATCACGTGATCAAGTTTCTGACTTTCTATCCGAGAATTAACGAGACTTCCTACTACGCTCTATTCCAGTTGCATATCCTTGTCATGTACACAATTGCATATCCTTGGCATGTACAAGTCCTTGATTCATTCAATAGTATTGAAAATCGATGTAGGGATACAAACAAGTGTTTGTTTTGAATTTGTTTTACATCTGTTTTACAGGTGGTCTCGGTACAACCTTCTATGTTTCCTACTTCAACATCATCCTAATCTTCGGCATACTGATTGCTCTGAACGTAAAGATACTGTACACACCGGAACTTGACAGTTCTGTCGGCTCGTTTGAGAACATATATAACAGGATGCAATGCCTCCTAGCGCCAGAGGGAAACGAAGACAGGAGTTATCTAACCTTCCAAACAGAGTCCGGACTGGTATGGGCCTTTATGGGACTGTGCATAACCGCATCGCTTACATATTGTGATCAAGGTAGGACTATATGATATATAACAACAGCCCATAATACATGTTATATCTACAAATATTCCATTCCACGCAGTGTTATATCTTCATGTATTACATTACTCGTATACATGTGTATATATGTATAGGATAGAGGCTATGAATATTGGTTTGGTTTGTATGATGTTTTTCGTCATTTTCAACACATCTAAGGTTATATATGACGGTCGATTTTTTGTGATGGAGGAAGACCACCCACTTTTCCTGGGTAGAAACAGTACTGTACACCTCCCGCCATCCGTAAGAATCGACACTTCCTCACTTATAAGTCGAGCTCCCAATGGGATTCGAACCCGCGGTGGCAACGTCATCAACCATTCGGCCACGGAGACGCTAGGCTATGAAGAGAAATCTTCACCATTTAGAGACCAAAAGGGAGGGAGCGTAGCGATCGACCGCGGTTTTTTAATGGTGGAGATTTCTCTTCATAGACTCTACCCGGATTAATGTTTACCATAGGCGTATTTACAGTCTCTGTATAAGTAACGCTCTAACCTGTGAAGACCGCCGGTAGTAAATTCTTCATGAATACATGTAGCCAATATTTGAATTCTGAGTCATCTGACTGGTTTAAAAAGTAGGGTAAACACTAAGCATGTATATAACATTTCATACCGCTGCGTGTTCGAATCTCACTGGCAGCTCGACTTATATTTGACAAAGTGTCGGTTCTTACGGATGGCGGGAGGTAAACGGTACTGATTCTACCCAGGAAAATGGGGTGATCTGCCTCTATCACAAAAAACATCGACCGTCATATATAAGGCATAAAATGTGCTAAAATGACGTACACATCAAAGAAACAAACACAGTACATTCCCCACCGTATTAAATATATACCTTTTACTTTCTCTGTCGTATAATATGTATATATGTATTCCTTCTATCTAAATGTAATTTAGTCCATTTCTGTCTCAGCTGCGTGGCAGAGTCGCGTCGCTGCCAAGCCACTACAGGGCGTGCTGGGTTTCCTGATAGCGTCGTATATCTGGTTTGCGATCCCCGTGTCCATTTCGACGTCGGCCGGATTAGCGTACCTGTCCATGGCTTCCGACAACGCCACGAACATCCTTTCTCCAGCCGATATTGACGCAGGTATATGGTGTGCGTTATGTCAATTAAAGGAACTAACCCACCAAATAACGACAAAACTGCACTAAAAAGCTTTTATCAAAACTGTTTCCATGTGTTCAGGTCTTATAATAACGTATATGTGCCGATTAAGAATATACGTTTTTTTCACGGCTTCTTAAACTACCCGTGATTGAATGTGCATGAATTTGTTGGTAACTCATAATTCAACGATCATGAATTTTGAGTTATGAGTTGGTAACTCATAATTCAACGTTCCAGTTTTTGGGTTGGCCCTGCTGGTTAAAATGGTTTATATTGCGTCTATAACGTTTGGATTCTCAACATATGTAAGTTATGTATTTATACCTCGTCGTCAGGAGGTTTAGAAACGGTTTACATCTGTTGTAAAATGTGCCTGTAATGGCGGGATACGGGATAGAAACTGTAAACATGTAGCCCATGTCCATAAGGGAGCTAACTTTGGGCTTGATGCTATTGAAGCAATAATGACGTTATGGGGATGTTTGTTCACCAACGGTGATGAAACAGTTGTAAATAGAGTACAATTAAAAAGAAAAGTAATTAACCTCATTTAGACGTTAACATAAATAAAGCTGGCATTGTTATCTCTCGAGCAGGACCTTTAAATATAAAGCAAAATGTTGATGAGCCGTTAAATAAGGTTTAGGGAAAGCTGCATACATATTCAAAACATTGTACTTTTCATCTGTTCTTTGCATAATTACTGAAATTATGTACTCTTTACGGACTTGGGGGATAATGTCTTTGAAACATTCCTTTAAATGGTTATACATCAGGCTCTTTCTGGGGAACTAGGGTTCCACCTTAAACTTGACAAATAATGATATTTTCTATTCTTAATCATAATGAATGCCCGAAAAATGACTCCTTATTTAGGAGGAAAATCATTCTGCACAGTTATGTGTGCTCTTCAGGATTAATTTAATCAGTCTAAGCCCGATTTCTGTGGAGTTCGAGTGTTAGACTTCGAGTGTTAGTGGGTTCGATCATCTCCATGGCCATGTTATTTATCCTTGAGCAAGATATATGTAATTAATCCACATTGCTTAGTACTGGTTCTACCCAGCAAGTGATCGAGAGTGAATAATATAAGTTGCAAGAACTTGCTTCGCAATCGATGTAAAAGAAATATGTTTACATCAGCAGTATTTCATTCAAACTCTATGGCGAATTTAAATTTTAGACCTGCAGAACAGCACGGTATTAACATATTTTGAAATTATTATCATGAGATGGAACATTTAAAAAAAAAACGATTTGAAAAAAATCTGACGCACCACCTCGTTTAAGCACATCCTCCGTGGTGCCACTGAGTTCCGTCGGTGTGTTCTTGGGCAAGATACTTTCCCTTAGCCTCGTCCATCGGATGGGGACGTAAACTGGGCGGTCCCGTGTATCGGTCTATCCTCCGAGAACGTTAAAGAACCATAGGAATCTATTCGATAATAAGAGTAGGGAAGGTTCCCGGATTCCTATGTTTCCTTCCCCTCTCTCTGGGGCGGCTCTAAATAACCTATACTGTGCTGATGAGCCGTTAAACAACATTCAATTCAATTCGATTAAGCACATTCGGTGTACTCACTACATGATCAGTGCCAGACAGATACACATATTTATATTATAGATATTCTCTAAGATTGCCATGGATATAAATTACAGGTCTTGTTACGCCGTTTATGGCCCAGCGTCTCCTTGGTAACACCGGTGGTGTGCTCATCCTCACTATGACGGCAATGACCTTGATGAGTACGGGATCAGGAGAGGTCATGGCGGTGGCATCCATAATTGTGTATGATATATATCAGGTATATATCAATCCTTTCAGGTAAAATATAAACATATCAGTATTGTTTGTTTTATTGTTTATTAATTAAACATGGCATATACATAAGTAGCGCATCCGTGGCCGGATAGTAAAGACGCTGCGTAAAACGTTTTTACCTCTCACCACTGTGGGTTCGAATCCCACTGGTAGCTCGACTTGTCATGTGACTTTCTCAACTGACTTGTCAAGTGAGATAGTGTCGCTTCTTACGGATGTCGGGAGGAATACAGTGCTGGTTCTACCTAAGAAAATATATGACCTAACATGAGCTAAAATGAAGTAAAACGCCATTCAAACCAACAAACAAACATATACCTAAGTGGCAAAGTGTCAGTAGATGCATGCATACAATTTACTTTCATTATGTTTGCCTGTGTCATCAAACATGGCTCATGTAACGATTGTTTTCATTGCAGTTGTTTTCATTGCTTAATCAAGTCATTATATACACATGTCCTGGGACGGTTCTTTGTTATTTGCCTAAAACAGCTTAAGGTCTCACTACACAGTGCATTTACACTATGCTGGCCTATATAAATAAAGCTTACTGGGTCATTGCGAACAGGAAGTTTTCAAGCTAAAAGTTACTTTTTTATGAAACACAGTCATTTGCCCACACAAAACTGTACAAAATCTGTCATGTCGACCAGGGCTGTTTTTTTGTTTTGTTTTGTTTTGTTTTTAATTGAGTGTGTCCTCCATTGCTCTATTTTGGGCTTTGACTCCAGAGTTTGGACCAGCATTCCGACTTTTCTTCGACACCCATAAGACTGTGTTCATTTCACCTGCAACAACAATAAACATATCTGTCAGCAATTATTAAACATATTTAAAACCGAAGAACACGCTACTACTTGTCATGGCGTAAGAATTATCCTACCGTGGGTTTCAAGGGAGGTAACTGTGTAGTGACAACATAAACGTTAACATGTTAACCTCATATTGGTTTCCATTGCAGTTTACTTCATGACTTGCAATTTAAATACAATAATAGACGGCTGCGAATGTTACAACATCGTTTAAAACTGACCAGGTCATTAAACGTGTGGCGAAAGGTTCAAAACGTGAAAGGTTCAAAAGGTCTATTGCGAGGGGAGGCGAAAGAAAGGAGCAGATAAAAGGGGTTGAGAAGGTGGGCCAAAAAAAAAAAGTCTATTGCATCTACCAAATAATTGTTTTAGTGTCGCAGACACTAACCCATTCTCATATTTCAGACTTCCAACGGCTATTTCCCTGTCTGAAAAGACACCGACGGTAGTTGTCTCTCCTACACTTTTTGTCATTATCATTCTCCCAAAGCACGTTATTATTGCTACTGTAGCGACGGAGAAATAATGTAAACGTATTTAATTGTTGTATGTGTACATCCGTAATCAAACTCACGCTTACCAATTACAATGGGTATGTGTAATACTGGAACTATCAATAACATCAAATAACTTTAAACTCTTGATAGTTTTACAAGTGTTCCTTACATTCGCAGGAAGAATGAAGCTCCGGATACGTGCATATTGTGTGCAAAACCGACAGACAAAATAAAAGTAAAAAACGGAACTGTTATGTGCGCATGCCCAAACGTCGTCACGTGTGAAGGATGCAAACTGGACGAAGACAACAATGCTAAAAATGCTAACAATGCTAAAAATACAACAACGTTTTCTAGGTAGTATAACACAATTAGAACTGGTACTATTTCAATGGAACATACTTTGATTTTTAGCTACTTAAGAATATTATTCTATCAGGTTATGTAACTTGAAACCAATGTTTATATTTCACATAAAATACTTGCCACAGTAGCACGTGCCTTCACTGGCTTGTTAGTTGCAACTGCTCCGTCTTCAAGGATGAATGTATCTTCGTCAAAGGCAATGTCAAATTACCATGAGATAATGTTATATATTTACATGCACTTGATGTTTTCTGTTGGAAAAAAATAGCGTTTAATTTCTAATTAACTTCACTTTTCATGGAGGCAGAGCTACTACTCACACATCCAATGAGCCTCAATCGAAAACGGCTTTTCCACTGTCTGATACACTGACTGTAGCTGTCTCTTTTGCGTTTGTTACCATTATCATCCTCCCAAGGCACGTTATTGTTGATATTATAGCGACGGGGAAAATGTAAATATAGGAATTGATTCGCATTTGTCGGCGTTTTGCACTATCAAACGCCAGTAGTGAATGGCCAGTGCACTATCAAACGCCGGTAGTGGATGGCCGGTGCAATATCAAGCACTATCACATAAACACGGAAAAAAATGCGAATCAGTTCTTCTTAGTTCCGCTTCAGTCAGTCAATCAGTTTGGACAAGAGAAGTTTTAAAAGAAAAGTAACTCAATGTATACATGCTTTCTTTCTTCAGGCAATACACTTGTGAATATCACGGTCTATATAGACAGTATCAAGACAAGATGCTACGATATAAAAGCTGGTGTATACTCTGGGTCACAATTGGCATAATACCTTTAGGTATGTCATCGTTGTTATAGGTGGTTCACAATTGTCATAGTACATAATGGTGGGTCACTATTGTCATATTACCTTTAGGTTGGTCACCATTGTCATATTACCTCTTGGTGGGTCACCATTGTCATAGTACCGTTTTTTCATAGTACCTTTAGGTAGTTCACCATTGTCATATTACCTTTAGGTAGGTAACTATTGTCATAATACCTTTCGGTGGGTTACCATTGTCATAGTTCCTCTAGGTGGGTCACCATTGTCATAGCACCTTTAGGTAGGTCACCATTGTCATAGTACCGTTCGGTGGGTCTCCATTGTCATATTACCTTTAGGTAGGTCACCATTGTCGTATTACCTTTCGGTGGGCCACCGTTGTCATATTAACTTTAGGTAGGTCACCTTCGTCATATTACCTTTCGGTGGGCCACCATTATCATAGTATCTTTAGGTGGTCACCATTGTCACAGTATCTATTGGTGGGTCACCATTGTCATAGTACCGTTAGGTATGTCACCATTGACATAGTACCTTGAGATGGTCAACATTGTCATAGTACATTAAGAGGGTCACCATTGTCATAGGACATCGAGAGAGTTACCATTTTCGTAGTACATTGAGTGGGTCACCATTGTCGTAGTACATTGAGAGGGTCACCATTGTAGTAGCACATTGAGAGAGTCACCATTGTCATAGTACACTGAGAGGGTCAACATTGTTATAGCGCCTTGAGATGGTCATCATTGTCATAGTACATTGAGAGGGTCACCATTGTCATAGGACATCGAGAGAGTTACCATTGTCATAGTACATTGAGAGGGTCACCATTGTGATAGTACATTGAGAGGGTCACTATTGTCATAGAACATTCAGAGGGTCACCATTGTCATAGCACCTTGAGAGGGTCACCATTGTCATAGCACCTTGAGAGGGTCACCATTGTCATAGTACATTGAGAGGGTCACCATTGTCATAGCACCTTGAGAGGGTCACCATTGTCATAGCACCTTGAGAGGGTCACCATTGTCATAGCACCTTGAGAGGGTCACCATTGTCATAGTACATTGAGAGGGTCACCATTGTCATAGCACCTTGAGAGGGTCTACATTGTCATAGAATATTGAGAGGGTCACCATTGTCATAGCACCTTGAGAGGGTCACCATTGTCATAGCACTTTTAGGTATATCACCATTGTCACTGTACAGTTATGTGGGTCACCATTGTCTTTGTCTATATATTGCATTTCAATATGCTGACCAGTATATGATCGCTCCTTTAAAGATATACTACCAACCATTTAAACGCTTGAAAATGAAACGTAAAGTACAGACACATTTTAATTTATTACATGAAAAGGAGAGTAAATAGGGTTAAATTCATTATTTGTTTCTTTCTAAGTTATAGTGATAAAGTCTTTAGTGTATAGGATACAGCTTAAGCCGGTGCTAGTGGGGGCGTGAGAGATATGGCACCTCATATTATCTCTCATGAACTACTCAGTTAAACCGAGTCTACTAAATGTCTCTTTTATTTGTGTTCGTTGCTGCCAAGGAACACTTTTTGAGTATTTATTTTATTTAGTTTCGCTGTGTAGACCTACGTAAGACATGTGTTGTATATTAAGGTTTAGCTGTGATCGCCAGTGGCATAGACCTGAACTGGGCCATGCTGTTTGGGTTCATCATTACGTTGCCCTGCTTTCCGCCAGTTGTCATGGCAATATTCTGGAGCAAGACCACCAAGGCAGGAGTAATGTCAGGTTTGTCAAACTTGATTTCAGACACTTATAATTAAATTGTTCGATCCGAGAAATAGGCACGCTATGTTTATTTCAGGATAATTATGATTCCCACCCTCACTATCAGTAATACTCTTGAATATTAAAGAAACAAACTCACCAAATAACGACAAAATTACACTACAAAACCTTTAATCAAAACTCTATTCAGGTGTTCAGGTCATGTAATAATGTATATGTGCAGATTAAAAGTATAGGTTTATTAACGGGTTCTTAAAATACCCGTCAAATGAATTATGAGTAGGTTAACTCTTAATTCGACGCTCCATTTTTGTGGTTTGGCTTGGCTGCATGGTTACAGCCGTTTATATTGTGTGTATAGAGTTTGGGATTTTCAAAATATACAAGGTATATATGTATACCTCGTCGTCAATAGGTTTAGAAACAGTGTATATATGTTGTAAAATTCTGCTGTTGTTGGCGGGATAGATACTTTAATAACAAGGTGTTCGTTGCGCCAGAGTCAATTAGGTCTAGTCTGTTTTGCAAAATTGCAAGAAAGGTGACTTCTAGTGTAACCAACCGGGCGCGTAGCTAGGCCAGTTTTCGTCATACGCATGGTTGATCGCAATACTAACAAATCATTAAAATTGCTTTGAAAATGTATTGTTTTATTTTCAAAATGTTCTCTGCGTATAGGCAGCTACGCGTCTGCCAACAGTATTATATTGTGAAATCTGTATTATCCGTTAAGGCATATATGTGAATGTTCCATACATTTCCATTTTCTTCCACGTAGAGCTTTTGTACTGAATGATGCTATCAATTTCTTGCCTCAGGTGCCATATTTGGTGTTGTATGTGGCGTAAGTGTTGCACTGGGCGTGTCCTCTACATACGAAGGCGGGCTTAATAATTTTCTGGTTAACTCAGTTCAGAATTACTCAGTTTTGGCAGGAGCTGGGACCAGTATTGGTAAGCATGTATATGTGTGTGTTGTTTTTTTCTCAGTAAAACCATATTATACTTGCTGATATTGTAAATCGCTTATTTACTTACAGTTAAGATAAATGACAAATATGCAGTCCTGATCAGTCAAATTGGATCATGGGTCTCTACGGGTGTTTAAAATATGTTATATCTTTGTATTTAAGTCTTATTCCACAAAATATCTTTATATATAATTAATGATCATGGTTTGGAAAAGAAGATAGCATTAGGTCCATGAATCAGCGTCTCCGTGGCCGAATGGTTAACGACGTTGCGTTGTTAACCTTCGCCTCTCACCGCTGCGGGTTTGAATCCCACTGGAAACTCGACTTGTAAGTGATTAAGTTTCGATTCTTACTTACGGCGGGAGGTGTACAGTACTGATTATACCCAGGAAAAGTGGGTGGTCTGCCTCCACCACAAAAAATCGACCGTCATATATAACCTGACATGTGTTGAAAATGACGTAAAACACCATACAAACAAACAAACAAACAAAGGTCATGAATCTCTATTAAAATAATGGCTATGAAACACACTTTAATGATATGAATGGAGAACAAAGGAGAGGACTCGGCGGAAACTGTGGTCAGTGTTCGCCATACTCGGACTATAGGGCATAGTACATGAGTCCTCCCGCTTAACGTCTCTATCAGTCGGACATTACAATGAAAGTATTTATGTGGCTAGCTTAAGGCCACATGGGCAGTGTGTTGTGGAGGTATACAGAAAAGTTTCATGCACAAAGTGAAGTGGGTGCTATCTAGGACTCACGTTGTCCGTAACGCCACGTCGCGTCGCGTAACCCATTTTTGTTATGTCGCCTCCCGTCCCGTCGCGTCGCTTAACACATTTTTATTACTTGCGTTCCTTAAACAGTTTTGAATGGGTTTTTCCCAAACTTCATAAACACATAACAACTGATGACCTTATGAACGTCCCTTTACATCACCCATTGTTGATTGCATAATTTATTACAGAAGAATGGCCCTTTGTTTGACTTAGGGGGGCTTCCGTGGCCGAGTGGTTAACGTCTCTGACTTGAAATCACTTGCCCCCTCACCGCTGTAGGTTCGATCCCTCAGGGGCTTAGGAATCTTTATGTGAGGAAGCTATCCAGCTGGCTTGCGGAACGTCGGTGGTTCTACCCAGGTGCCCGCCCGTGCACGAAAATTGCCCGGAGGGGCACCTGGGGTCTTCCTCCACCAATGGAAGCTGGAAAGTTGCCATATGACCTTAGCTGTTGGTGCGACTATAAAACCCAATTCAATTCAATTCAATTGTTTGACTTAGAATTTAAGCGGGAGTATTCATCACCTTCAGTGATAGTTCTATTTTTGTCTGTAATACCTTTTGTTTTATCCTGCTTCTCTGTTGCAGGTGTTAGTTTCCTCGCCACTCTTCTTGTATCCCTTGGAACACATTCCATACATACAGAGTCCGATGTGGAAAGTGAGTGGACGAAACTCAGAAACATAGACAATCCTTTGCATCCCTGGTCTCAGCTATATGTGGAAGATGTTCCTGACCTCCAGAAGGGTGAGAGACCTTCTGTTGAAGCCCTGGATAAGGTGTTTAGAAAGGCACGTGTAGCGGCTTACATCGGTGGATTATTGACACTTGTTTTAATTGTTGGCGTGGTACCAGGTGTTATGTTGAGTTTGCACGTGCTCAGTTTGAAGGAGTTTGAGATATGGACGCACGTGTTGCAGATATTCTGTTTCACCATGGCGGCTATAGTGATTATTGTGGCACCAGTTGAAGAGGTGGTGCAAATATGTAGAAGAAGCTCGCAGAATAGACAAGAAAAGCGCCGAGAGCAATATAACAATCACGCGTACGACATGCACGTGTCGGCTAACTAACTACAACATGATATGCACTGATGAAAGCGTATGAATGATGAATAGTTCGTGTCAACGTGTTTTACAATACATTCCAATATATCAGAATATACATTTTAGTTCTGTAGTTTATAGTCATCATTTGTAATGAATATATCTCATAACAGTGGTAAAGACACTGCGTATAAAACCTTCTCTCCTCTCACCGCTACGGGTTCACAACCCACTGGAAGCTCGAATTGTAGGTGAGAAAGAGTCGGGGAGGTATACAGTACTGGTTCTATCAAGGAACAAATGGGTAATCTGTCTCCACTACGGAAAAAAATCGACCGTCATATATAGCCTAACATGTGCTGAAGATGACGATGACGAAAACGTCATATATAGCCTAACATGTGACCTGGAAAGGACGAAAACACCATTCAACCAACCACGAACCTATTTTATTATCATGATGACTGGATATTATGTTTGGTCAGTTTGTCAGTTATTTTCCTCCATCTTTAATAAACAGTATGATGATACTGCATGTAGGACATACATCACGTGGATATTGCGTTTAGGACTGTACACCACGTGAAAATTACGTTTAGGACTGTACACCACGTGGATATTGCGTTTAGGACTGTACAGTACGTGGATATTGCGTTTAGGACTGTACATCACGTGGATATTGCGTTTAGGACTGTACACCACGTGTAAATAGGTATTTAAAGATATATTAAACCCGTATTAAAGCATGAAAAACGAAATCAACCAATCTTGTGTTATATTATATAAATAGCACATCCATGAGAGAGCGATAGTAATAATGGATGTGATTATCGTCCGAGGCAAAGCCTGTATAAAATGCCTATACTCTAGCGCAAAAGTTTAGGTTATTTTTAATTTATTCAAATTTTAAGGAAATAACTTCAAGGGAGCGATATCGACCGCAAAACTTGTTTCTTTAAAATACGAAATAAGATAACTATAACCGACTTATATTGTCAGTGAATGGTACATTCCCTGTAGTCCAATCAAGATATAAGAAATAGTAGCTGAACCCGTCATAAATTGCAACATTTGGTTTCGAAGTGGTTTTGAACTCTTCTATCACTGCTTGATATCATACTAAAAGTTGAGGAAAATTGAAACATATGAAGTTTGATTTTTTTTTAACATTTACGTGTACACATACTTCAAACGTCGAAAATCTTTCATGTGCGTTTTATCGAGTATATATATAAAGATTTTCTACCACATTTGTATGTTGGTTTACAGTTAGTTTGACTCAAAATGAGTTCTAGTATGAAGCTGTATATAATCACTAATTTAAAATGTGCCATATGTCTATAAATAGCATAAATATTACATAAGAATACCCCACCCACCTCAATTATAATGTGTAATATTATACTTAACGCTAAGTATTTTGTCACTTGTTTATATTTTCACCATATGAATCCAAGTAGAATTTAAAAGTTACATATTTTGTCATTTGTATATATAGCATTCATATATTATTCTCGTAGAGTAATTTAGGTTTCAGGATATCTCCGTCAACATTTCAAAGTTACATGTCGCGCTAAATACATTTTCTGTTTTCTTTAGTTAATTCAAGACCTCAATTAACATTATAATTTCGATCAATCTCAACATTTTCGATGCTGGTTGTATGAGCAGAATTTAAACAACTGTTACCTCTGCATTCTTCACACATAATGGAGAATTCCAGTCCGTGTTTTTACATGTACAGCGTGCCGTCCGGCAATCCGACTTACTTGGCATCTGACAACTTTCAACAAACACTCAGGTGCAGGGGCTTTCAGAGTTTGTACAACTACCAAATTCCCTTTTGATAATTTTCAACCCAGTCTTCAGGCATGATATCTTCTTTGTCATTCCATACTTGAAGTTGATGGAACACTCTCAGGCTATGATGCACTGCTGCTGCCGACGTTGGTGGTATACTTTCAGGGGTCACAAACGTAACGCTTGAAGCTACTTTCTGGAAGAACTTATTGACTCTTAGTGAATCAAGTGTGTCCCCTGGTTTTCCATTGTACAAAATGACTAAGGCCTCCTCCCCTGCTCGTACAATTTCCTCCTTCGTTGCATTTTCAGAACCAAAACAGCTGCACACTCGCGGAAGTTTTGATTTGTTTGAAATTTCGTCAGCGATAAGCCCTTACCAATGCCGAATAGGCGAGATGTTGTATCACATCCAAGTATAGCATGTATGAAAAGTATGTTCTTGCATATTTTTTCTCCAAGCTTCTCATTTGTTCACTTAATGTCCCAGATCTTTCATTTTGATTTCATGTTCTTCTTTTGTTCAGGGTTGAAGTAAATGCTGTGAGTTTCGGGATTGGCGTAATAACACAGAAGCACTAACAAATCTGTATCATCTCCGATCACAACTATTGGCGTACTTGCTGCATGTTCAACAGCCGTAGTTACTATCAGGACATCGGCATCCCCCAATGCTTGATGTGTTTTAATTCCACTGACATTCAGCGTCTCACTTAACATGCTTATAAAACGTTGCTTGTTCTTCGAGTTAGCAAGAAACATATCCTTTTTCATGTTCACTGTCATGTCACATAGAAAGTTTATTGTCTTCCCTACCTGACCTGCATTACGCCGTAGGTGTGCGGTATCGTTTGTAGAAGGCTCGTTAACCATCAAATATTACCACAGCATCACTTCTGTACTTGTTGATGATATATTGTGCGTAAAAATTACACATCCCATCATACGTAATACCTCGAGGCCACGGAATGCGTTGTAGTAATGCCCCACCATCCAGCACATATTGAGCATCTGCAGGGATAGTTGTGGATGGATTGAATATCAATACAACTCCAAAGTGCTTCAGCTAACTGGGGCTTGTTTGCTGCTCTAAGCAAACCATCTTTATCAAAGAGCCCAGGAGGGTAAGTGCACAATTCGTATGTGAACAAAGTAGATAGCTCTTCATTAGGAATCATACCTCTAGCAGCAGAAACTAATCTTTAAAACAATAACTGCGGATCAACGTGTACTGTTTCATCATGTTTTTCTTCTTAAAAGAATTATCGCATAGTCCCTTCCATGGATTTCACAATGTCTTTTCCAATTTCTGTGGCACTGTCAACATTAACTGTCTGATCTGCAAGTACATCGCTAGCTATACTACCGAGAGAAGGATCTTCACTAAATGGATTTCGTGATATTCTGGTATTGCTGCTGTCTTTGTGCTGTTCACTTGATGTGTAGAGAACACCAGTCAATTCTTGCATCGCCTGATTTACTTCTGCACAGGCTGGGTTAGATAACAACCAAACCGTTCTCTGGACTTCAGTCATGCCTCTACCTCTTGTGAGACCGCCAGATGTTTTCATACTCTGCATTAGCATTTGCTCAATTACCAAATCCTTAGAAAGTCCATCCCAGTTTCTGTCGTTTCTCCTAACAACATGATATCCTTCTTGGAATGACTTGAATACGTTGTGATGTTTTACTTCAAGTTGTGGCATGCTATATAGGTACAGATATACTGACTTAGCATATAGATTATGTCCTGAAGATGCAAAGTATGGTAACATTTCTGATAACGCATACAGATGGAGCGCCCAGTTTCCTGTACATTCAGCCTTGATAAACAATCTCAACAGTTCAACCATTTCAAGGTATTGCATCCATAACGATGCAGTCCTTCTTTTAGCCAATGATGTCTTGTATCTGTCCAATGATGCACACATGTTATCAAATATATTATCTGAACAAACTGTGTGTATGTCTATTTAATTGCTTAGCAATTTTCGCAGGAGTTCTTCTGCCACTGTCAAATCATTTTGCGTTTCACCTTCTGGATTTATTATATCCGATTCAAACTTTATCAGAATATCCAAAAGTGCCTTCCCATAAGTCTGTAATACTTGTGCTTGTACTTGGTTCAAGTTCTGCTCTTTCGTGGAATTGGCTTGTTTCCTCTTCTGACAATGAATTGTAAAACTCTATGGGAGAGATACATCATACACTTTAGACAGCATAATACTATTAAGGACTGCTTCTATGAGAATTTGTCCCCTTATCGCTCCTGATATCGCCTTTCCACTGAGAATATGTGCAACAGCTGTATCGGCATAAATAATCTCTAGTAATTCTTGCAGTCCGGACGCTCCCATCAGATGCTTCCAAGAAAACTCATTTCAATGTGAAGTCCTCCCAGCCTTAAAACAATGTTTGGGATAGCACTATTTGATGGTTCATTCTGTTCTATTTCAAATGCCTTCCACAACGGAGGCTGGTCAAAAGTGAGAATCGGTGTAACGTCATATTGCTTAGCCTGCTCGCTCACGAAGTTCATAGTTGAATAAACACAAGATTCATCACTTGATTTCAAATCGATCATCGGTATAAATACTATCGATGACTTGCCAGGGTGAGGCCATGCTGAACCATCTGCATGAATCCATTCCATGAGGGTGTCTTGGATTTCAGTACCAGGATGTTTTCCATAGCAGGTCCGCATTACATGTGTCATCCAAAATTGGAAGTATCTGAAGTTTTCTATTCTTTAATGAAGCCATACTGTTGTCCTGTGGTTTGTAAAAGCTTATATTTATTCTACCGAGGCTTATGATGTCATCTGAAGACACCGTTAATTTTGGTGTAGGCTTGCCAGATCTAGTGCCTGGAGTTGTATCTGCAATAATGCCCATTCTATGAAATGTATTAAATCCATCAATTGTTCTGATGTTATGGTCTACATTATCTGCAACATGCTGAACAAATCTACCCGGTATAAAACCTTGGATTAAACCGTCGTTAATTGTTTTACACACCACCTCGCGAAAATACATGACACTTCATGTCGTCTGCATTCAGGTTCTAAATTTCTTCTGTATGATCGCTGTGTTTTCCCCAATCATACAAATATATTACATAACCAATATAACATACATACCTATCACTTATGTTGACATTATTGATAATGAATGGTTAAATGCCAAAAATAGCATGTCTTTGACTGTTTACGTCAGCGACAGTATCATGGGATGTTTACAAATTGATTCTGCGTTCTAATTATCTATAGTGTACTTTTAGTGTCATCACATGTGGAATAACTATAGTCAAATTAAACCTGGAACATTAAATGATGTGTTTGACATGTTTTTGGTTATATACATAGGGTTGAGCTTAATCTTTCATTTACAGTGAGATAATGTATGTAGTTAGAAATCTTCACACTTGATAAAAAGTGGGTGGGGTAATATTATATCGTCTTATTATCTAATGTGGATATTTTTATATAATAAATGTAATGAAAGTATGTAATTTTGTTAGAAATATGTTAACTTTCTAAACAGTCTTTCTTTACAAGAGTTTATACCAATGCAGGGACACATACTTATTCATAAACGCCGATATGTAAACAATGTATAATGTAAAACAGCTATGATAAAACTCCCGAAAAAAAATCAAATCATATTCTTCGATTTTCCTCAACTTTCTTTAGTGTATACATATACATTAGAGGTATCCAAATTCATCAAAAAAACTTATGTTGCAATTTATGACGGGTCTAGCGCTAACTTGATTGGACTACTGTTCGGCTTTATGAGGACCGAATACTCACTGTGTTTGTACAAAACGGAGAAAAACATCTGTGCCCATTTATACACATGGTAAATTTTAATAGACATGAAAGTTTGTCATATTTGAATATAAAGATGCATGTAAATAACGCTAAATTTGACTAAACGTTTCGTTTTATAATGTATAATGCGAGTGCGGTACAGCCGCATGAATAAACCAACAAACGAGTTAATCACTCACTAAAGCTAACACTTTTGGGACTAAAAGTAACAACACACACTAAAGTTAATAAAATAAATTGCACTAAAGGTAACAATTTCTGCACTAGAGGTAGCATAATTTTTGACCTACACTAAAGGTAACATCCCTATACCCTAAAGGTAACAACACATTCTTGGTGAAATTATTACTGAAAATTGAGGTTGCTCGACTAAACACCTGGACTAAACATGTTATTTATTTCAGCAAAATACCTCGTCTTCTAAAGTATAAACAACACATAAATATTGGTTTCATTATAAATGTTGTAATGTTGTAATGTTGTGTACTTTATTTTATTACCTTGAGTGTTGTTACTTTTAGTCCCAAAAGTGTTACCTTTAGTGCAGCTAGTTACCCGGTACGTTCGGACACCTTCGTATTTAGGCACTTGTTTTGACACATGTCGGTGCGCCAGAAGCTTTATGAAACAATTGCCCAATGAAGGGTCATATGCGGATCGTTTTAAAATGAAAACAGAATTAATATTCCCTTTTAACACTTATTAAATCATTTGTATGCTTTTGTCATCACATCTCTGGTACAGTCGTACCCTTACCGGTACACTCGGACATCTGCGAAAGGTCGAAAACCTTAAACTCGTTTTCAAAAAAAATCACTATACAAGGTAAAAGACGGAGCCATACAAAACTATTTAAGTACATATATACAAACATAGAAAATCATGCCCCAACCCATAATTTGCCTTCATTTTCCTAGGGCTGCAAGTGTGACGATGGTTTCGTATTGATTGACTCAGATTTATTAGATCTATAATACTTTATAAACTTAAATTAATATTGATTGTTTTGGAAGTCGCTTGAGTAGCATAACGTCCTAGCCTAAATTTGCACATGTTTCATTTGAAATTACCAGTTTGAATTGAGCGTATAAAGGTGTCCGATTGTACCATCCACTATTTTACCAGAAGTACAGTCGGACACTTTCATTGTCAAATAAATGAACCCAACAATAAACGAGTAATAATTACTTAATCTTTAATATTACGGATTTCATATTCATATGAAGGTTAATACATGTGTGTAATGAAACAATTATAAAAGAATACAACTAAACTTAAAGATTGCAAACAGGCAGTAACATTCAGTTCAATTACAGCCCTTTAAAAAATGATCGAAAAATAAACATGGTCCTTAAATTATTTTGAGGAGTGTAGTAGCCACACCGTATAATGTTCTGAGGACTGTATAGTATATATTGACGTAAGCAGCATAATGATGTAACTAGCACACACGGGTATAAGTACTGCATATACTAGGCTTATCTTTCTTGTCGTGCCCTTAATGGTGTATTCTCTTATTGCTCTGGCTTCTGCCAAGTCATTGAGTACCTTCATTGTGGCTTTCTAGGCTATTGTTTTTTGTATTATATTTACACGAGCATATTTGTGTTTTACTTATATTGCCTATTGATGCTGCCTTGTTGGTGGGAGATTAGATTATGGCGGGGATTTCTTTATTTACACTGTCCTGTTTTAATGGGATGACAGTAGGGTAAGTGTGAGGTTTGGTGCACCCTAGAACCGGTTTAAGCCCCCAGTGGCCTACTTTTCCACTGACCGTTCCAAGGCGGTAGCCCTATTGTCAACCCTTTTGTGTTTGTGATGTCGTTTATTTTTATTATTACTTTTGCCTTCTTTTTTGTCTGTTTGCGTGTTTGTTTCTGTGTTTTGTGGTTGACTGTCCTCCTTGAATGCTACTTTCCCTGTCCGATCTTTTTATATTTCTTTATCGTCACATACATATAAATGGCGGTAAGCACAATCTCATTAAAATCAGACCCTTTATCACGCTACGATACTCTGACGACTTCCCATTACAGGTCACGTCAGATTGACCTTACGATTAGCCAATCAGATTTGAGACTATACAATTGTTCGGTATTGACAGCTTCACTGCGCATGTCGCATTTCAGTAAAACGCTGTGGGGCAGTCTACGCTTGGTAACGAAAGAGACAATGTCCGTAACTTTTAGCTGATAAAACACAAACGAATTGCAATGACAACCATAATACACCAACTATTATTGAATAGTTACTGAAAAAAGAAAATCATTGTGTGACGAAATTTAATAGCGGTACAAAAAAGGTTACCGATTCGTGGGATTGAACCCCCCCCCACCCCACCCCACCCTCCCCCCTCCCCCTCCCCCCACCCCTCCCCAACACTAAAATGACACTCGTGGTGTTAGCGGTCCAGTACGCTATCAACTGAGCTAATCGGGCCACATGTACTACGGCCTACTACTTAGGCTATCTAATGTCGTAATAATTTCGGTGGAATATAGACAGCGCCCATGAATTTCTTCGTATCTTGATGTAAAACATGCCTAGATCTAGATTTTCGTTTGTTCAGTTCACTCGAATGTCATATGAAGCGCATATGAAACGCGCGATTTCATTGGTTGAATTTAATTTATTTTCTCACAAAAGGTCGATCTGACGTGACCTCAAAGGTAATGTGGTCAGATCCAATAGCGGAGAGTATCAAAGCGTAATTAGGATATGATTTTAATGAAATTGCGGTAAGCAGCATATATAAGGTAGTAACAAACCCGTATAGTATTGTACTATATTGTAGTATATCGTTCTGAGCCCCATATAAATGGCGGTAAGTAGCATAATATAAGGTAGTAACAAACCCGTATAGTATTGTACTGTATTATAGTATAACGTTCTGAGTCCCATATAAATGGCGGTAAGCAGCATATATAAGGTAGTAATAAACCCGTATAGTAGTGTACTGTATTGTAGTATAAAGTTCTGAGCCCCATATAAATGGCGGTAAGCAGCATATATAAGGTAGTAATAAACCCGTATAGTAGTGTACTGTATTGTAGTATAAAGTTCTGAGCCCCATATAAATGGCGGTAAGCAGCATATATAAGGTAGTAACAAACCCGTATAGTAGTGTACTGTATTGTAGTATAAAGTTCTGAGCCCCATATAAATGGCGGTAAGCAGCATATATAAGGTAGTAATGAAACCATATAGTATTGTACAGTATTGTAGTATAAAGTTCTGAGCCCCATATAAATGGAGGTAAGCAAAATTTATGTTAAAACTGATTCACACTTTGTCGGAGTTTGCGGTTTTAAAATCCAGTAGTAAATAGCCAATTCCACGAAACACTTTGTTTTTTCGTCGCTATAGTTCCAACAACAACGTGCCTTGTGAGAATGTTAATGATTGGATGTGTGCGCAGTAGTTCCGCCCTCTTGAAACGGGAGGATTTTTCGAAATAAGACGCTGTTATTTTTCAACAGAAAGTATCAAGTGAATCGAATATAAAACAAGAGCAAGTCGATGTAGCGCCATCGTATATCCCCGCACTTTTTAGCTAGTGGCATGTATTCACAATTGAGCCAGTAAGTTTAAGGTAACAAACATCGAATATAAACTAAGTTCTACATTGACCTCTCCCCACCAATAAGGATGATTCTAGGGTATTTTGTTTTGCGTCAGTGCACTACTGTTGCAATGGCATTCAATTTAAAATGCAAAATGACCCTATTTGGGAAAACAAGATTTTCGACGCCGCCTTCCCCACCAAGTCCAGTCCAGTCTCCGGGACCCATGGAGCTCTGTGGAGCGTTATATGTTACAAAGCGCATTTAACACAAATTTGTGAAAATTGCGTACGCATTCTTCACAAATCGCAAATGTAAAATCTCCGAAAGTGCGTCATAATGAAAAGCATATTTCACAGCTATTATATACATGTATGTATACTGTTTAGGATAATTAATCTCCCAAACTCATTGGATGGAAGAAAATCGGCTAGTGTCTACAGTATACAATAAGTGTTATGCCCTCTTAAATATTTCGTTCGTTCGTTCGTTCGTTTGATGAATGATTCCGTAAAAGCGATTGGTTTGTACAGTATACATTAAGGGTTATGACCTCTTAAAGAATTCGTTCGTTCGTTCCTTTGCTCGCTTGTCTTCATTGTTCGAGTGTTCGTTGATTGTTCACTCATTTGTTCATTTCTTTGGCGAGTGCGAACCTAAGTTCCGACACAATAACCGTGGTGATTGGTCCGGAAGCCTATCTATGGTCATTCTGCTCCTATTACTTTCAAATGGGAAGATGTCAATGGCTTGCAATGAACTTGCAATCATACCTCTAACGGTGTAGTAGGAGAATGCAACGGGATAAGTAATAACTACCACATGTAATATTGTATATACTACTCTTATCACTGCAAAAAACGTATATATAATACAAGCAAGGTTTTACGCAAGATAATAATTTATCAAGTCACGGGTGGTTAAACAATGTTGAAAACCATGAATGTTGTCACGGAGACATAAACACATAACGACCGATTTTTCTTATATTCTTCCCGATTTTTACCAAGCATTTTACCTTCCTACAATCTATGTGGGCGACCTCGCTTCTTTCTGTTCAAATACCATGACATGCCTTACATATTGATTACAATTCACCCTTGACGTGCTAGAAGTACACATCAGCACAGAAATGTCAGAAATACAATTGTTCACATGTAAGGTGTGCGTTAGCGTGTGCATTACAACACATATAAACTGTTCACTGTTACCATGTGTAATTATAAGATTGCGTTATCAAAGAGAAAACTGTAAAGGAACTGTTGCTGCCTTACCATAATAACGAACAATTAAAAAAAAAAAAAAAAAAAAAAAAAACATTAGGAAATCAGCAGGCTTGGACCCTCCCTTCCCCGGCACGAAGACGACGCGCTACAGAGGCCAGTGAATGTTTCGTCGCTAATATACATATAATAATGATGATTACGTCTCACACCACAATTAATTGTCCATAGGGTCCCATTGTAATGTTTTTGTTCGTGGCATAGAGATAAAACAGATTTAGCAACATGTATTTATGTTTAAATTCTTTATTGATCCAATATCTGCAATTTAAAATACATTTAACAAATATTTACCAGATTGAACTTTTTTTAATTTCATGTGTCACACCTGTTAAAATTTAGACAAAAATACAACCACATGGTGATTAGACCCATGATGTGTAAAATGAGGCAGAATTAGCTAGAAATCTTATATCAACATGCATTTTTCTGTGATCTCTTCCTAAAATGCTGTAGATTTAGAACCTGGTAAAGATAAATCAATGTATCCTGTAAAATGTAGAAAAGCGAACTTGTTTTTTTTATCTACCTCCTTCATCTGTAGGGCACGAGTATTCAAGGGAGATAATAGTGGTGTGAGTCCTTAAGGTGATTTTTTTTAATGATCACCTCAATAATAATTGAAAATGTATACAAATCAATTACATGCTGAAAAGTGCTAAAATTTTGATTCCATGTTTATTGGTTTTCAAATTATTCAAGTAATAGTGACCTAGGGTATTGG